>JAOUZG010013995.1:1824653-1927977 GCA_026289955.1 Argiope argentata | reverse complement strand
GCATTTGAATATACAAAACTATACAGTGCATTTGAATATGTAGTGCATTGAATATACAGTGCATTTTTAATATACAGGATTTTGTAGAAAACTAACCAGGTCAAAATAAATAATTATATTTATTGATGAAATATCAATACCGTAAGAAGAAATGACAATATTCATATTAAGTTGAAAATAAAGATTTGCTTTTAATAACAGCAGTTAAAAATTGTATGCAAGAAATAAATAACTAGTTGTTGCAAATAAAGTGATAATGCTCGAAATATTTCATAATTTTAAAAATAAACAGTTAAATTAATAAAAAGTGGAGAATTTTTTTAAAATCATTTTTCCATGTAGCTCTTTGGATAAAAAAAAATCATACAATAAATTATTTAAAAAAAAACACTACAGATTTTTTTTTAATTTCTTGAGTGAATAGAAAGCGAGTCCTGAAATGAATCTAAGGATTTCCGACCCTTATTTACGCATTGCAGAACACAAAATATCAAATTAGCAAAAATATTCCAGGCAATAAAAAAATTGTATACATTTTTTTTTAGTTTTGGTTTCAAATGAATCAAAATAAATTCGGATTATAAACTACTAGAGACTAATTAGGAATTTAAAATTCTAGAGGAAAATTTGAATCAATGGCGAATTTAATATAAAAGCATTTAATTAGCTAAGTTCAGAAGTAACTTATAATTTTCAAAATTATGTCCGTATTTAGCAATCTCAATGTTTTAATAATTATAATAAAACGAATACGAAATATAACAGAATCATAATAGACAAAATATGAAACATACGCAGTATATAAAAGCAATATAAATGGAGTAAATAATAATTAGAATTAGTCCTGCCCCCTTCTAATAATATGAACTATAAAAAAATCGAATGCGATTCTATCAAAAGATTAAATTTATTGATATTGAAGTAATTTCATTTCCAAATATATTTGATGTGTTTCTTGAAAATTTACATAGCATTTGTGCATAGTTTGTATTTATTTTAAGTCGGAAGAAATGATAGAAGTCGATTTCAAAAACAAAATATGAACTATATAATTTCCGAGTATTGTGCTCTTAAGAATTAATACCACATTAAAATATTTCGAAATTAATAAATCTCGTGCTTTTGGTACTTTAATTTCGATGTTACTGATCTATTATTTTTAGAGTAAAAAGGTTGTGTTTTTGAAATACAAGCATCACTTGTACTTAGATAAAGCATTTACATAACGTCAAGATATTCTGTTTACACAAATCTCTATACGATAAACGCTAACATATGGAGCACAGAAATAGCGCTTATTACTTATTGTCGAATGGCAGCAACCAGATGTAAACAAACCATTATTCGAATTTCTATCGAATTCAATGCTTCACTTAGCTGTTTAATGAGATACAAAATATTTGAAATTTCTTGATGGTTTGCCGTGTTTAAAAAAATACATTCGGACAGCAGAAGGAAGAATTTAAAAAATAATAATAAATAGGCTTCAAACAAACATCAAAGCGAGCGCAAAAATGGGCTTCACCATTACCAGATGAATAATAACTACAACCAACATAAATTGATGTTCAAATCTTACAAACCAATTATATTACAAAAAAATAATCTCAGAATCTTCTTACGAATCAAAAAAAATTGCCTCTTTAACTACATCAATTTCATTTATGTAATTAAAAAATATATAGTATCTTCAATACACTCTCTGTAACAGAATTTTAAATGCTATGGTGTTATAAAATTAATGCATTCTTTTAAATCTAGATTAATGCAGAATATTTAATAGCAAGTTTTGGATAGGATTAGGATTCTTAATAGGATTTTTACTTCCGCTTTTGTTTTGTAATATATAAACTTTTTATTTTGTAGTTAATCGATTTACTTGGATTCGTGTTTTTCACTCTTATATATATAAAAAATATTTTTTTTTAAATACATTCCATATTAATCATTTAATAGCCTGAATAATCAATATACTAAAGGAATAACATGGTTACTAAATGCGATTAGTATTGGTAGCAGCCACTAAATGTAACTATTTTGGCTCTTCAAAATTCTAATAACAGCAATCGGATTGGGTAAAATCAACTTATGTTTATTTAACCTATATCCATGTTATTAATATTTTTTTTTCAAAAATAATTAAAAATATTTTAATTTTTTTATTATTACCAACTATTTCTCAATAGCTCACTTAGATCTTGTTTGTACTTCCATTGTTTTTACGCAGGTAGAATTCAAAATATCATATTTTTGATTATTTCGGTTTCCGTTAGAAAATTTTCTTTGTCATATTTTTTTATGTGTGAATCAACTAAGTTTATGATTTAATATTGTTTTTAAAAAACTAACAAGTTCTTAAAATATTACAAAAAGAGAGGTTGCATAATTTTCTCTTGGACCGCAGTTTTCAATCGAATTATTTCAAATAAACTTTAAAAAATGTTTTGTCTTTAAGGAAAAAAAAATGATTTCGAATGTAAAGACATTTTGCTATTATAATTTGATAGCAGGCGGCATTGGTTTATGATTTCTCAACAGATTTCACGCTAAATCTGACATAGTAATTATCTGTTTAAAGCAATCTAGACCCCTTTAGATCAAACAAAAGAATGTGAAATAATCAGTTATTGGAACGTTTTTTTTTGGGGGGGGGAGGGGAGCAAGAAAAGACAGTTCCTAAACGTTTCCTTATAAGGGGGTGGGAGTAAGAAATTCAACAACCACTGTTAGTTAACGTTGTTTGGAAAGAATGTTATAATTATCCATTTCAAAACGGATAACATTAAATAATGCAATTATACGACTAAATGAATTTTTTCGTGTGTTTTTGAATACACAGATTCGGAACCAAAAAATTTTGATAATGTAAAACGAACGATAATTTTAACCGTGACCACATTAAATAGGTTCCACTATATTATCATAAAATATAATGAACTGATATGCCATCGAAATGTCACATTGTGAATTTTATCAAAGGCAAATTTAGGCAATTTATACATGAGGCAGGGTGAGTTATGTATCCCCATCTTTTTGATCAATTTAACCAGCCATTTCACCTCATTTTTAACTATAATTAATGCGTTGAATGTATTTTAAGGATTTTATTTGTTTGCTTCAAAAACTTTGAAAAAAGGCAGATGATTTCGTTTATTTGTTATGATTTGTGACTGAGTGGTATGTATTCCTCAATCATTTGTTACAGTATATTAAAGGTTATATGTTAGGAGAATTGAATAAAACAGATGGATACTTGACTTAATCAACTTTATTAAGTCTCAATATTACTTTTATATAAATTGTAAAATTTACATTTTTTTATCATTTTTATCAAATTTTTAAACAAATCTTAGGTCCCTCATATCTTTATAAGTCGCCTTTGAATTGATTGTGATTGCTTTTCTCTCTGTAGTATTTGAAATAAATTCTATACATAGAAAGAGAATATGAATAGATCAGACATATTTCTCTTCAAAAAATTTAAAACATGTTAATTTAATTTAAATTTAAATTTTAACAGTCTCGTGAAAATTGTTGTTATAAAGTATTACAAACCTTAATACATAGAATACAAAAGAAGGATGCAAAGATATAGAATACAAAGAATAGAATACTAAGAGAGATATAAAAAACATGTATAGAAATAAGGGCTGAAAATAGCAAATATCCTGAATTCTATGCATTATATAATTAGAAGACAAAACGAAATAGTAGGTCAAGTGGTTAAGGTACAAATATTCTTAATCATTTGACCTACGAAATTTCTTAACTTCATAATTAGACGAGACACTCTGTTTGAAACATTTATTATTTTAATTCTTACATTAATAATAGAGCATTTCAGATTCTGAAGTGTTTTTAAGTAATTACTACATTTTAAATTATTTAATAGTTTTATAAATGAAGATTAAAAATTCAGTAATTTAAAGAAAGTAATTTCAGTAAGTAAAGAAATCCACAGCTTTCTTGGTGAGTTCTTTCATGAGACCAGCAACTTTGGCAAGAAAGTTAAATTTAACAGAGTAGTAGGATAGCCTGGTTGATAGGGAATTGGATTCGCATTCTTTGGGCTTCAAATACACCCACCAGTTGAAGACTCTCCGTGTGTATGGTGGCTGGTGCACGTTTAATCTGTAGATGCATGAATGAAGTCTGCCTCGTAAAAAAGGTTTGTGACGTGTGTGAGTTAGAAGTCAGACTTATGCTCTCGTTGTGCTCAGGGGTGTATACCCTCCATCCGTTGTAAAGTGGGACACGAGATCAACAACAAAATAGAATACTCTTATTATTATAAGCACCTGAATCAGGGAACTCGTTTGACACGTTTGCGGTTTATAATATAGCACTTTTTGTTATATAAGGAAGAATCTAGGGTATAAATATGGAAAAGAATAAGAAAAGGAAAGGTGAACATACAATGTGTACTTAAAAATCTTAGAATATGTGTCTTTGTTCTTGTGTACAACTGACCACCCCGCCACATTTGAACGAAGTAACATCAATAGCATAATATTTGCCCAACGAGATAATGTAGATATTTAATGTCATTCTTAATCACTGGTGACATCAAGCTTTCATTCTTGTAAGACATTCTTTATGACTCCTGTCAGATATTTTATTATCATGTCAGAACATGATGCTACTTTGGGAATGAGGTAGACAAAAATCCGTAGGGTGAAAAAAACACCGTAGGGGAAAAATGAAAATTTTATTATTTGCACGTACAAGTAAAAAAACCTGCTTTTAATGACGCGTTGCCATTGCATTTACAAAAGCTCTGATTTTAAATAAATAAGTTAATGACTACAACAAATAAAACCTAGAAAAATGTCATTTTGAGCACGTGATTATGTGAAAAGAAATAAATAGGAAAGGTGATATCTTTTTAACAAGAAACGCAAGAAAAAGTTTTTTATGATCGTTTGCAATACTAAAGTGTCTCATTCAATGAAACC
This sequence comes from Argiope argentata, assembly GCA_026289955.1. Lineage (NCBI taxonomy): Eukaryota > Metazoa > Arthropoda > Arachnida > Araneae > Araneidae > Argiope > Argiope argentata. Next base: position 1,923,022 of record JAOUZG010013995.1, on the reverse strand, counting down.
ATTAAAATGAATTAAAATATAATATAACTTGCACGAGCACGTGGTGCTTGGCCGTTCAAGAAATTGTGTTCTGACATGATACATTGAAATATGCATAGCAGACCTCATTTTAATCTTTTTTTTAGAAATATCTTTGAACCAAATCGATAAGTTCGTCCCATCGGACTTGGTGAAAAAAAATAATAGATTAAAAAGAAAATAAAAGATTTTATTATAGAATAACCTAGTGGTCTCGATTATCTTTGTTTCCATAGAAACAATTATCATGAGAAGCTGAACTTGTTCAATTGGATCGAGAATGGTCTCTGACTTGCGTGACATGGAGTAAGAATTGAAGAATCGATATTCCTTCTCCGAAATTCACCCTCCCCATCCCCTTTCTAATAACATAGATTGGGACAGATTATGATATTGTTAGTACAGAAAATATTTCAAGTGGCCTGTGGTTACTTTACCATAAACTTCCAAGAATCTTAAACCATTGTAATTAATGACGTGCAATCGAAGTTGCCATTATGAGAGAACTCTCCTTTCATCTCTGTTGCGGACATTCATTTAGTGGAGCCAAATGACGCAACGCAGCAACACCATGACAAACTGCTTTCACGGTCAAGGCTGTAAAAAGCCAATCATTAGGTTCCTCTCTCGGGCAGGTGAAAAGGACCTGCGGGGCTCTCGCTGCGCACCAAAAGCCCCTTGCCTTCAGCAGGCTTTTTCAAACGTCATCTATTCCCTTTACTTCGTTCTTTCTTTCTTTTCCATTCTCTTCAGTGTCTCTGTCCAACTTCAACCTGTTGTATACGGAGATATCTGCCGTCTGTCAATACGATCGTATGATCCGCCGAAAGAATGATAATAATAACCGTAACAATAATGAATAAAAAAATGCATAATGGGGAGAGAGAGAGAGAAGAAACAAAAACCGAATGGAACAAAAAGGAGGTGAAAAAAAGAAATGGCGAGAGAAAATATACTAATGGATAAAAGGGGATGGGAGAGAGATGGTGGGAACGAACGAAGGGGATGGCCAGCACTTAAAATCAGGTTTGGGGAAGGAAAGATCGGCAGCAGATGACAGGTGTTTCTGGAAGGGTTGCGGTATGTCGTTACGCTAAAACGTCTCTCGGATTTTCGGTCATTAGGAGGAATGCCTGTTCGAATCTCGGGAGACAGTAATTTGCTACCTCAGATGCGGATTCGTGATACCGAAGGGCGAAATAAAATAGCCCTAATGAGCGATGAGAATTATCTAATGTAGGGGCTTTGTGAAATTTTTATATTTGGCGATCCTTAATTGGGGAAAAAATCCCCACCAGCACATGTTATTCTTATATCAAAATGTCGAATATCAAATTTACTAGAGTGTTTTATAGATGCAAAATACCTGCACAGGCTAGCTATATCTGCTTGCAATTTGTTGTATGTGATTATTGCTTGAAGTCAAAAACTCAACACGCCATTTATGATTCCTGATTTTTTTCCAAATTCATTCTTACATTTTATTGTGAGTGATTTTTGACGTACGACATACTTATAATGAGGCAATCAATATGCATATGATACGGATGATTAGGATTAAAGTATTCCTTTGCCAGAAAAATCGTAAAGTCAGTTTCAACTTAAAATAATTTTAAATAATTACAATTAATATAAATAATTTATCAAAAAATGATTTATTTTAGAAGAATTGAACTCGTCGCATGCTTCACCTTCACACGAAAAATACCAAAATCCTCGCATTTTAATGATGAAGCTACTGACTGTTGATTTAAATTTTCATTGCAAATTGCTAACGCTCTATTTAAAGAATTAAAAATTAACTAATTTCAGCAAATGAATTAATAGCATCGAGTGTTATGCGCTATAAGTTTTTAAAAATTTATTTGAATTGGAATGGATGAATAAAAAGTATTTTATTAACGATTGAAGAGTTGAACAAGATGATAAATATAGCGTGAGTGTGAACTAATTGTTGGTATTGAAAACACTAGTGATTGTAAGTGTCAAATCTTGATTGTAAGCCTTTCAGATAAGACTGAGGGAGGGATATGAACTAATGCAAAGAACAAAACTGAGACATGGAAATGTTCAGTAAAAATTATATTTATTTGACATTAAGATATTTTATCTCACATGTGTTAAATGCTAATAACATTTACTGAATGCCTTTAAAAAAACATTTCATTAAATCTAGTTTATTTTTTAGTTTAAGTAATATTAATATCCATTGCAAAGCAACCCTAGGGCTATTTTAAGCGGGCATCGTAATTTTGAACCGCGATCAAATGACGAGGATGGCACCTGTGATGAAAGGCACCTCTCCACACCACATCAGCGGGAGGACGTTTAGCTCTGACGGATTTAACGTGCAACCCTTATACGCTTGTTCTTCGGTGGAATTGGGTCTCGAACCTGAAACCCTACGAAGGAAGAGCAAAGACCTCACCACCCACCAGGTCACTGCGGTTCTCTCTTTGAATCAGCTTCACTTCAAGATATAATAGAATTCTGCTGTTTGGGTTTATAAATCAAGTTATTGCATTCACTTAAATACGAATATGAATTGACAATCAATAAACTGACAGAAATTTGATACAATTCTATAATTGATAAATGAATTGGAAAAATTTCATTTTTACATACTGTTGCAGTTTTGAGTTATTGCAATCATAAGAACACACATAGTTGGATAAATTTACTTTATGTGATTGGAATTTGTCCAAAATTTAAGTTACCTACAGTTTTATCTAAAAAAGTAACATACCAAATTTCATTCGTTCAGTTTGAGTTAATGTTATTCAAATACAGAATCGCACTTAAGGATGATTTGGATTTGGATTTGAATTTCTGGCGCAAGATCCTGATATAGAATATACTGCGCCGAAACAGTGTAAGATTCCTCCATCAAGCTAAAATTAGTTTTGTATTGTAAAAATGTAATTGACTGTGTTCAAACTACTTAAATGATAAAAAATGAAAGTTATTAAAAACCAGACTATATTTCATGTAAAATTCCCACATCTTTAATATATAAGAAAATGTTTGGGTGATGATTCTCACCCAATAAAAAATCCAAATTAAAATGGTTGGATTTAAAATGGTTACGTCGAAGGTCAATAAAGCGGGTGCATTCTATCAAAATGTGACGAACAGTTAACATAACGCCACAATCATCACACATTGGGGGAGGCTCGGAAAAAAGTAAAAATCTATGTGTCAGGCGAGTGTGACCAATACGTAGTCGGGATAAAATGACATCATAGCGTCTACTTAGTTTTGAAGACCAGTTGGCCAATTGTGGTTTAATAAAATGGAGCTTGTTGTTAGTCTCCATGTCCCATTGATTTTGCCATTGGCGATAGCACCAACGAATTATAGTTGTGCGCATATCTTTATAAGAAAGACGTTGGGGCAAAATGACGCTCGCTGACTTAGCTGCTGTATCGGCGATTTCATTTCCAGAAATACCCATATGCGATGGGATCCAGGAAAGTAAAACTCTAATATTTTTCCCACATAGAAGGCGGTATATCTTCTTCACTTCCTGTAGAAGCGGATGATCAAGAGATGACGAGTTTAAAGCTTGCAGAGCACTCAGAGAATCTGTGTAAATAACAGATTTATGGATCTGTTGTTCATCAATATATTTAAGGGCTAAGTAAATAGCAGTTAATTCAGAGGTAAAAACAGAAGTAAAAGGATGAAGTTTATAACTTATAATGCGATGACCATGGACAAATGCGCAACCCACATGATCAGATGACTTAGAACCATCCGTAAAAATGGGTTCATAAGAGCAATAAAATTCCCGATGGTGTTTATAAAGTGAAATAAAAACCCTGCTATCAGTGTCCGATTTTCTAAATTGTTTGAAAGGGTCTTCGTAGTGCAATTTATTTTCTATCCATGGAGCTGAATTCAGATTATCATCCGCGTATATCCGTATATCACTAAAATCATTTGGTAATATTCTTCGAATACGCAATCCCAAATGAGGTATGTATAATTTGCGGGAATTAAACAAACGGTCGTCAACCTCATTCCGGATTTTCTCATGAAGAGGATGTCGTTTATTGGATAAAATACGGTAAAAATAAAATAATGATAGCTTCGTTCTTCTATTCGACAAAGGAGGCTCAAACACCTCAGCACACAAACTAGCTACTGGTGAAGTCCTGAATGCTCCAATGCACAGTCGGAGAGCCTGATGATGGACAACGTTCAAACGTTTGAGGTAAGATTGTCTAGCAGAGCCATAAATAACACATCCATAATCGATTGTTGATCGAATGATACCGCGGTAGACTCTAAGCAAGCACGTTCGATCGGCACCCCAAGAAGTATTGGATAAAACTCTCAGAATGTTTAATGACTTCAGACATTTACTCCTCAAATATGCAATGTGCGATAGGAAAGTCAGTCTTTTATCAAAAATTACTCCTAGAAATTTGTGTTGATCCTGAATGGAAATTGGACTACCACTCAAAAACAACTCTGGCTCCGGATGAAGAGGCCGTTTGCAGAAGTGCATAGCGACTGTTTTCTGAGAGGAAAATGTGAAGCCGTGCTTGTCTGACCAATCTACAATGTTATTTATCGCTTTCTGAAGCTGTCTTTCAATGTATCGCATGTCTCGGGCGTGGCATGAAATTTGCATATCATCTACATATAGCGTCTTGCTAACAGTTGCTGGTATAACAGATAAAATAGGGTTAAGAGCCAATACAAATAGCGTCACACTTAAAATGCAGCCTTGTGGAACCCCTTCTTCCTGACTAAAAACATTGGAATAGGTATTACCAAGCCGCACTTTAAAATATCTATGGTGTAAAAAATTTTGAATAAAAAGGGGCAACTGCCCTCTAAAATTGAGGTCGTAAAGATTTTTCATAATTCCGTATCTCCATGTTCGATCATATGCTTTATCTATGTCGAAAAACACCGATACCAAATGGTTCCTTTTTATAAAGGCAGTACGAATATCCGTTTCCAAAGCTAAAAGATTATCAACTGTTGAACGATTCTTTCGGAAACCACTTTGGAAAGGAGAAATGAATTCATTTTCCTCCAGTATATGAACGAGGCGTGCGTTTACCATTTTTTCGAAGACCTTACACAAGCAGCTGGTCAGAGCTATTGGTCTATAGTTAGATGGTTCATGAGGATCCTTTCCAGGCTTTGGTACAGGAATTATTATAGCAAATTTCCATTTATCAGGAAACATATGCTCCCTCCAAATTCTGTTATATAGGAACAGAAGATTTTGGAGGGATCTATCAGGTAAATGTTGTAGCATTGAATAGGTAATTCCATCCGGTCCCGGTGCTGTTTGTTTCGTGACAGATAATGCTCTGCGCAATTCCAATATATTAAAATCGGCATTATATGAGAGGTGCCTTTTCGTTTTAAAGCGTAATTTGATCCTTTCTTGGCGTTTTTTGTGCGTAAGAAAAGGTTCCTTGTAATTACTCGATGAACACACAGAGGCAAAAGCCTCTGCAAGAGCATCAGCCATTTCCTGTATACTGGAAATGTCTTTCCCATTCTTTTTAAGGCAAGAAATGGAATGATCAGGATATATACTGCAAACTTTCCGAATGCTGGTCCACATATATTTGGAAGTCACAGAAGAATTTATACCTGATACGAATTTGATCCAATAAGTCCTTTGACTTTGCCGCTTAACTCGTCTTGCTATAGATTTGGCTTTTTGAAAAAGAATTAAATGAGTTGTTGTAGGACGCCGCCTAAAAACATTCCAGGCCTTTTTAAGATCTTTTTGTGCTTTTGTACAATCTGGGTTCCACCATGGTTTTTTATATTTGATTTTTCCTGACCCCGATTTTGGGATAGAAGCATCTGCAGCTTTTATAATAGTGTCAGTTATAGAATTTACAACGCTATTTAAATCCCCATTCTCAACCATATTCCGTGTTATCAGAGCCCTTGAAGTAAAGTCTATCCAGTCAGCTTTTTGAAAAACGTATCGTGGTAGACGTGAATGATTTACATCATTTCCAGTTAATTTATCTAAAAATATGGGAAAATGGTCACTATCGAGCAAGTCAGTTCCTACTCTAAAATTCAAGTACGGAGCTAAAGAGGGTGAACATATAGCGAGATCTAGCGAATGAAAGGTTTTGCTCCTGTGATGAAAATATGTTTCTTCTCCATTATTGAGCAGGCACAATGAACAGTTATTAATAAACTCTTCAATCAGCTTCCCACGAGGATTAACATCTTCGCTTCCCCAGAGAGGATTATGACCATTTAGATCACCAATTATGATGAAAGGAGATGGTAATTCCTCCACTAAGGCATTTAGATCTCTTAATTCAACCGGAGTACTGGGTGGCAAGTAGAGACAACATATTGTCGTCAAAGAAGGGTTCAAGACTCGAACAGCCACAGCTTGCAAATTTGTATGTAATGGAATGACAGACGAGGGTGCATTATGGGATACCAGGAGGGCAACACCTCCAGTAGCTCGATCAGATTCATTATCCCTTCGTATAATGCTATAATGTCTTACTTTCATAGAGTCGGAAGGTTTCAAATAAGTTTCTTGCAGAGCTATACAAATCGGATGGGTTTCATTAATTAAGTCTTTAATCTGAGTTGTCTTAGTACGGAAACCACGGCAGTTCCAGGATACAAAATTGGCCATCAAGATTGGGTTTTGTCTGGAGGTTTTTTCTTTTTATCCCCACCTGATTGATTTTTAGAGGTTGTCGGATCTAGCTCCATATCGGAGAATTCAGAAGACGATGTATGAGTTTTTAAGAAATCCTTTGCTACAAGGTGTCGATTCATTAGAGCTTTCTTTTTTGTTCTTTGCTTTGCATGTATTTGAATTGGTTTATGAGAAGATGAAGTGGAAATTTTTTCTTTACTACTACGATGGCGCTTGGTGATTTTATTTGTTGCAGGGCAATTGGATGACTGGGAAGAAACAGTGGAAACCCCTGGTGATTTTGTCATTTGTTTTAAAACTGTACTAGTCGGTGATAACTGAGTAATGCGAGAATCTGTTTGAGTACTACTGCATATTAGTGTTGTTTTAAGTGCACCAGAGTAAGCTATACCAACTTTTGGAGTTCTTTCTTTGATTAATTTTCTCGCTTCTGCGAAGGATACGTTTTTCCGTATTTTCGTGGATATTACCTCTTTCTCAAGAGTCCATTTAGGGCAAGACTTTGAGAAAGCAGTATGAAGCCCAGAGCAATTGACACATTTCATGGTATCTGAATTACAGTTATTTACGTCATGTCCAGGTTCAGCACATTTCGCACACATAGTGGTTTTACTACGACATGCTTGCTGTGAATGTCCGTACCTTTGACATTTAAAACACCTGAGAGGGTTAGGTATGTAAGGCCGGATTCTACAAATTTGGTATCCCGCTTTGATGGATTTAGGTAGGACTGGTGTTTGGAAAGTTAAGACGATGTGCTTCGTTGGTATAAACTGACCGTCACGTCGGATGTTAATACGACGCGCGGCGCATACTTGCTGGTCAGAAAATTCTGTCACGAGATCTCCCTCAGGCAAGTCGATGAGATCTGGCTCAGAGATAACACCACGTGAAAAATTTAAAGTTTTATGCAAAGATGTTTGAATCGGAAAATCTCCCAATTTGGTAAGTTTGCTGATAAAAACAGCTTGTTTTTCTGAAGTCTGCAACAAAAGGTCGCCAGAGCGTAATTTTTTTATGTTTTGTACTTCACCAATTGTCGATTGTATTAATTTGTTTACAAGGAAAGGAGAAACTCTATGAAATGTGTTTTGAGTGCTAATAATCATGAAACGAGAATTAGATGATGCTTCAGTGACGTGAGAAAAAAACCCATATGACATTGAGAGTGATTCGGGTCCGGCGGCATCGCCCACCACGGAGCCCAACAAGGGATGGCAGTTGCCGGCTCTGGAAATTCTCCAACCTCGGTACTTGCCATAATGCTGACCAGAACCTATACGCTGGGAGTCACCCCCGGGGACAGTGACCACCCTTAACGCCAAGCCCAAGGAGTGACCCCTTCGCTTGATCCCCTTAAGCATACCAGACATGCGACTAGAACACCAGCCGATTGATGCATCGGGGACCCAAATGCACCACCCGTCCAAAGGGCCGCCACGCACGGCCAACACGTGGGGTTTTTAGCTGTCCATGAGAAGCAAGAAGCAAACAGAGCGGCCACAGCTTCTCATGGAGAGCTCCCTCGCTTGCCGTCGAGGGTTAGAAAATAAAGTAAACAGCAGAAGGCGTAGAGGAGAATAAATTGAAAGGGAGTATAGATCCCTGGGTACCTCGGGTTTGGGACACCCGTACTCACCTCAAGTAGGTGAGCCCCTGAGGGGGCACTTAAGGATGAGAAACTTCCGGAATGATTGTTTTTTTGCTTTCTAAGGGATACAGTGATGATATGAAATTTAGTCAATCATTACGACGACGGATATTCCTTCTGTAAGAGGGATTATACCGTGGTCAGAGATGGACATTAGGATCCAATCTTTGCGCCTATCGCGAGGGTGGTCATCCAGTTTATTTGGAGACTTACACAGAATAATAACTCACTATGGAACCCTTCCCATACAAATAAAATTTCATTTTTTCTTCTTTCTTTTTTTAAAAAGGAATCGCGGTGGTTTAAAATAGGGAGGTAACGCATAATCTAGAATTGTTTTCATAATTGCAGGACTTTCACCAATAATGCGCCTAATTTTATCATCATTTTTTAACTCAATTTTTGTTTTAGTAGACAAGTTTCAGTTCATAATATGAATATAAAAAAAGGAAAGGAAAGAAAAGAGAAGAAACTCCACGATTGCAAATTTCAAATTATCATGTGAGAACATTGTAGTTTTAAGTCATTATTTATCCTAATTAATTTAACTCATTAACCAGTTTAAACTGGTTTGAAACAATCACGAGACTTCTCTATCGGTCTCTATCCCCCCTCACTCTATACATATGATAAGTTTTTTAACTTTCATTTTCAATTTTTCCGGCTGGCTAACGAAGTTTTGGAGCTCGATCGACCTCGAGATGAAATAACAGCCATGATGTCATAGTTCTTGGATCAGCCTTTTAAAAACGCATCTGCTGTCCAAGAAACATACGTAATAATAAAGCATTACAGGGTAAATGCAGATCAACCTTTAGAAAAAGGAATTTGCTGTCCAAGAATCATACATAATTAAAATGTAATATTGATAAAAGCAGGTAAAAAATATGAATATTGCTCTTTATGCTTTGTTCATTGCCTACGCGATTTCGAGCTTCAATTATTCACAAACCCCTAACAAAAACAACTTGCTGTCACATGATAAAAAACTGATTCACTTAATTAAAATAAATTAATTAAACCAATTGAATATTCTTAATTTGTACCTTTATCTACTAGTTGCTGTCTGAACTATAACCTTCTTTTGAATATTGTTGAAAAAATTCATTTTCGGAAGATAACCTGATTAAATGGTACTTTTATAAACATCGAGATAAATAAAAAACTAAAGCCTTTTTTAAAAAGAGATATTAATAAACATAAAAAACATTTATTGAATTAAACACTGCAGTTGCATAACAAAGTTATTTCGAGATACTTGGATAATACGCCCAATTAACGATGAAAATTTTCCTGTAAATCAAATTTCTAGAAGAAAAAAATAGAATAAAATAAAATTGGAGCTATTTTTCAAACCTCTTATTACTGACGATAAAAAATGGTAATTTTCTCTAAAATATTCATCCTTGTTTTAATATGCACCATGGACCTGTAATCTGACACGTTTGGGTTGAAACATATCATTTAGACATATTATGTCACTGAATTAAGTTAGATGATTTTTATCGTTTTTATAAAATTAACTTTAAACGTTTATTCAAAGCGCGTTCCCTTTCAAACAGAACTGGATAGTTGAATTAAATGTCCGTTTAAACTGTTAGTTATAAACTGAAGTAAAATAAATAGGTCAATATGAATGTAGAATGATTAAACCATTAGGGTCAGTACAGTCAATTACGTAAGGCGAAACGAAATATCCATTATTGTTTTTTCATTTCTGTTTGAAAATGCGACAGAAAAACGGCGGTCTAGATTTGTAGTTTTAAACAATGGCGCATGTCTTTTTATTTTTGGCCAGTTTTAAAGTAAATAGCTATCAAAGTCACTTAAACTAGTTGCATTTTAATTTATGACGAAATGCTTTAGGAAGTTTTCATCATGAATAATAACCAACATAGAATAAATAAAAAAAAGCTCATAAAATAGGGTCAAGTTAAAACTGGTTAAGAGAGTACGTAATTGATCATTAGAAAGTTAAACATTTAATTTAGTCGCATAACCTGGAACTGTAATAAATGCTTAATATTTATTATTAAGATGATAAGTGATACTTTTTGTTAATTTATTTGCAGGTTTTGAATCGTTTTTCTCATATATAATGACAAAATTGTATAAGTATATTCAAGTTTCATTTCATTTTGTATTTGAATGGTACAATTTGGTTTTTAATGGACCATTCAAATACAAAATGACCAAAAACTACTAGACTAAAATACCTAATCCAAAAAACTTTTCCAATTATAAAACTATTCTTAAGTGTATAAAAATAAATATTGAATTTAAATCACCAAATTGGCGAAATATTTCCTTTGGCGCTTTTTGGTCGCTGTTACATCGTTTTAATTTCTTGTATGCAAAGAGAAAGTTATTACTATTGAAAAATTCCTTACTGATATTTTGACGAATATTCGTGCTTTATATTTCTCCAAGTCTGAAAAAAATATATTTTTGGTATTATATCATTCATCAGTCGTATCAAGGAATGCTGTAACTTAAAATTTGAAAGATTTTTTAAAAAAATATGATATTTAAGCTTAAGCACCAAAATTGCATATTATACATCAAAATTTTGGACCCAATTCTTCTTACTATTATGTTCCTGCCTATCTATGTTCGTCCACATTCACATCATTTCAATAATTCAAAGATATAACAAACCAGATGGATTCAATTTGATATGGAAGCTTGATATCAAATGTTATGTGCAAGTTAAATGCAATCAGCGGCAATGGTCACCCTGAAACTTTCGCGATACTTCGCAATTAAAGTATGCATTGTTAAGCATATGTAACCATTAGTAAACAATAGTTACAAGAAAACCTTTTCGAGGGCCTTTGGCAATTTGTTGGTGGTTAATCTCTGGCATGCTGTTAATACACAATATCCAGAAATCTGAATGCGTGTTTTTGGATTGATTAAAAGTATTTATAAAATATTAAATTATTGCTGCTTTCTTGATGATACAGTAATTTATTTGATGGTGAAGATTGTATCCTGGGTGAAATGACTTGAAGACACTGGTTTATTGGTTAACAGTAAAAGGCACATGATTACGCTATAGTGAAGCAAGCCTAGAAAACTACACATAAAATTTCGCAGCAGAGAGCCGAGATCACACTCCCCCTCATACCAGGGTCAAGTTCGCCTCTGCTGGGAAAAATAATATGCTAACATCAACAGTAAGACCGCGTGATGTTTACATGATTGGCAGCTGGCTCCGCCCACGAAGACCACGTGGGTAACTTAATTCTAAACAGTATTATTGTGCACAGAACTATAATTTTAATTACAAATATATTACCCGTTTCAATTATCACGGTTACATCTTGTGAAAGAACAGACCTATAGACGGGCATACATTTCATGGATTTGGTTTCGAATTTGATGCGTTTCTGTACTTTGGATGCTAAATATGTATACCAAATTTTAACCATTTAGCTTTTTCGTTTTGTAGTTTTTTTAGTTTGGTTTAGTTATATTAACGTCCCGTTGTAAAGTAACATTAGAGCTATTTTGGGACGAAAAACGTAATTTTGAACCATGGACAGAAGGCGAGGACGTCACCACAGTTGGCACCCACCCCCTCCCCACCACACTAGAGAGAAGGTATTTGATCTTGAAAGATTTAATGTGCAACAGACCCCTTTATACGACGGTTCTTCCATAAAATCAGTTTCGATGTAGTGGTTTTCTTTAAATTTTAGGTTATCTTCAATTTGTACAGCCGGACAGGCATATTTCCTCTCGATGGAAGCTTGATAGGAATTTGGAGCATATAGAAAATTTCATCTTTTTAATTGAAAATGTTTTATACGGATATTATAGAATAGAGTTGTGGTCAAATGATGTGTGATATCCGAGCCACATTAAAACCCATTGTTAAATCCTAATACTTTCCTATCTTTTGAAAACAAAATGCTACTCTTACTGAACTAACCTGAATTGCAAGACATTTCAAATTCCTATCTTGAAATTAAGAAAAAAAATGGAATAGGCCAATTAGACAGTATTTCAGTTTAGCAGTCCTTAACCCTATCTTGAGCAACTTGAATGAAGTTATATAAGTTGACGTAAGTTCTCACAAATTTTTCAATAAGACGAAATTCTAAATAATTCAGTTTTTTAACCTAGCCCAAAATGATGAATCTTTATTTGTTTCCTATTTATTAATTAATCAGGTTAAATTTATGTAATAAACTGAATAAATTTATTTTTTTAAGCCTATCTTAATTCTTAAAAAGATTTATGTACCATGTTTCAAAAAATAATATACCATGACTGCTCTTTTTAAAGGTTAACTTGACAAAGAAAATTCCAGTCCTCTGAAGTCATTAAGAAAGCCCCTTATCATCTAATAGAATGTCATGAAAAAATTGATTTTTTTCAACTCTATGAAAGTTTACTTTTGTGTAGCATCCTACAAGCATTTAGGCTGAATACGAATGCGTACCACTTTTAGGCCTGTCCGATCTACAGATATCATGCACGTGAAATTCACGACTTTATGACGGTTGCAAATAATAAATACATTGTTTGAGAAATAAAGAAGGGATTACTTCTTTTACGACTTAAATGCCAGTTACCTTTGGGGTTCTCAAAAGAGTAGCACTCCATTGTCACTTTGTACTATTAAAAGGAATTAAAGAGGCATTTTTATTGATAGGCCGTAATTGCTGACAATGTATTGCTACATGCCTTGTCCTGGAGATTGGATTTTATTTGGTAATCCTTATTGGCAATGGCGTTTGGCGTTAGCAGTCAAACATACTAGTATACTTGGACATCAGAAGCTACAGAATGTATCGTATTTGCCATATACACTTTGTTTTAAAAATGTTAAAACATCTAATCATTTGCGTTAACTGTGCTATAGTTTCTCTAGTATATCGTTCCAAGTATACTCGATTTGGTAAAGTTATCCATAAGTAAAAGGATTATTTAATTTTTACTTAGGGATATTAATAGGAATTACAAAGGCTTTTTTTAAAGCTGAGCTGTGTTTTTGAAATCGAATGTTACTTTACAATCTTCACTGGTGGCACTTAGGGTAAGCAATAACTTCATCATCGCAATAAATCGTCCAACACATATCGATATTTTTCGATACATTATGATATCATTATTTATAGCAGTATAAGTTAAAAATAGCATCTCTTAACGTATTGACTGATCAGAAGGAATCCGAATAAAAGGAAGCTTCAATTTATATAATAAAAATATTTTTCTTTTGAATGAAAATAATTAGAAAATAATGTTGTTAAAACCCCTTTAATAAAGTGTATCAGTGTCAAAGTAATGTCTGCATGTTACAATTTATAACATTGTGTTTAAAACTTGCATTTTTATACATTAGAATACGACAGTATTTATAGAAATACGAACAAAAATTCTTTAAAAAAGGGCAATAAGAATGAAGAGCAACAAAAATAAACACAAACCAGTAGCCCAAACGAAATCATCTTAATTGTAAAAATGGATTTATTGTATCGCCATTTATTTTGGACTATTATTCATTGTAATGATTTCAATATATAGATATTGTTTCAAAATCTGGCATTAAAAAATCGGTTTTGAAAAATATCTATTCTTTTTGATAAATTGAAAATCGGCACAGTCTTAGTAGTGAATTTGGAAGCATGCAGAAAAACAAATGCATTTGTGGAGGAATCGGTACTGTTTACCACTATTTAAAGGAATGCACAGAAATCTCTGAACACAGAAAACATCTGCAAGTTGAAAATAATGACTTGGGTTCAGTATTGATGGTTCCAGGTCATCTTAGGACTCTGAAGGACATGATGTCTAAAATGGTCAGTTTTTTGCCATCTGTTTGAACATTTCTAGAGGAGGAGGTGGTCAGTATTTGACCACTTTGGAGCCAATTATGTCGAAGAGAATTTCAGTTTGAAAGATTCGGTCAATGTAAGGATGGACACAGCCCACAGTCGGCCACAACAAATCCTGTCGATACTGCAATATTCAGTGCTGGCATGCTGTACACAAGAAGAAGTCTTAGTAGTGATATTTGGAGGTAGCAGCCAAATATCACACACACACACGAGAGAGAGAGAGAGAGAGAGAGAGAGAGAGAGAGAGAGAGAGAGAGAAACTTGTAATATGCGATACCAGATGTTAAGGTGTATCATCTCACATTCGCCCTCAATATGAGATATTCGCCAACATATATTCGCCATCAATATCAAATAATCTTGGAAGATTCAGTAAACCTTTCAGTACAACATTCGAATCAGTGTGGAGTCAGCAAATACGCAAGGTAAACAAAACACTGTCTAGCGACCCATCAACTTTAGGTACAGGGGTGGTGGTTGAAGGGATCCAATATCGCGGTTTCATTTCAGTTACAAAAGTCATTAAGTATAATTAATTAGAATAAAAATCAAGTATCAGTTAAATTTCAACTTCATTATTTTTAAATTTTATTTCCTTATTTCCAAACAATTAAAAAAATTGTTTTTAGGTTTCCCCCTATTTTATATATATATATTTACAGATGCACAGGTTCACTTATCATTTTCTTTTTCATATATTAATTTATTAACATTTCTTCCCCATGTCAACAACTCCATCACGATGTTTAACATATTCTGATTGTGCAAAGTTTTTTTTTTATTTTTTTAGATCTTTTTTGTTTGTAATTACATTTGAGCGAGACATGACATAATTAACTGGCTCCCCATTTCAATTTTCTCTAATAATTGTCATTTAAAAATAGTTTAAATAAAGATTAAATTAATATCAGTAAGAAATATATGATTTTGAGAAGTAAGGGAAAGGAAAAATTGGATTGGAATTTGTATTGCCTCACAGTCTCAAAGATCACAACCCGCTTCAAAATAACTACTCAGCTTCATAAAATGGAGTACACAATATATTTCAGCGTCATAACGCAATATGATCTACTTTTTTGACGAGATTTCCTTTTGCATATTTTTATATTCAGAATAAAAATAATATATAGTCTAATATTTTCAGCTCTTTTTTCCACAAAATATTTGATTCCCTACATAAATCATTTTGCTTTTTAATAACCAGTTACTTTGTGTACCACATATTAACGAACACATTAACTTATTGAACATAAATGAATTAAATAATTAGACCAATTATTTATAGATATTTCTTCCTTCTAGAATTTTGATTCTCCAAACATGTTATAAAGAAAAACGAGACTGAATGTATTACGGCATTCAAACTTATTTCATTGAAGAAGTTAAAATGAACATTTTTAATGCAATAGTCGTTTTTTAAAAAGAAATATACGAGGAAATGTTTGAATTTCAGATTTCTTTCGAAAAAAAAATCATGTTAGTTTCGATTGTCATATTATCATGCATCTTTTATTTCAATCGTACTTATAATTACTTTGAATTGATTTCATATTCTCTTCATCCCATGGTTTTAAAGGATACTTTTGGATACCTGTAACGTTTTAAAGATTTTTCAATTAAAGAAATGAAGAAGAAAGAATTGAGATTGGAGAAAAATTATAATGATTTCCACGTGCCGACTTTTTCAGATTTTTGACTCCCAAGAAATCATTCATAGTTGTGGCGTTTAAATTTGACAAGATAGCATTGCTAAAAAGGAATTGACCGTTCCAAATAGATATGCAATCTCTGATTATCAAAGAAGGCATCATGAGATCCAATCATATGAGACCTGAAATTTTTTTTTTCATTCAAACTATACATCTTACGATCAAAAACAGGCTCAAAATAAAACATCTATGCTCATCAGTCCAAGATACGAACTTTTTTAGAATATCCCAATATTCAAAACTAAAGTGAAATCTAATTTTTTTTCAAGTTCTATAAAATATCCTCTTGAGAATTTGTTATTTTTACGAAATAGAATGCTCCGCAACATAGAATATAAGCAAAAATTTTAATAAAAACAAATTTTCTGATTTTTTTTTCAAATTTCATAAAAAAACTTTTTATATACATTTTTTCTTATCAATAGTGATGAATTAGAAAGAAATTCTCATTATTTTAGAGAAATTTATAACTTAAACCCATATTTTAGAAAAGAAACTGATCTAAAAGAAGTTAATTTGATTTTGTACCAAAATCTAAGTACAGCAGAAATTTGATAGGTCCTTTGCGTCGTTTTATCTACATCTATATTTATAATGATGAAGATCAATGTATGTGTGTGTATTGGTGGTCTACATGCTAGATCATTTGACCTACAGCTACCAAATTTGGAGCATGTATACCTTGGTGTTCGGGAATGTGCACCTCGAAGCCCCTTTTTAATTTTTAATTAGAATTTTAATTATTAATAAAAAATTAACCTTCTGACCAAAAAAATGTTTTTTATTTCCCCACTGCCAAATGAGTAAGGCTTCTTCCCTTACTCATTTGGTTCTTACTTGTTCATTCTTATTTCAAACGATTCTGTTTATTTTCTTAGTGTTTGAAGCATTTAAAGTTAAACATTGTAATTAATTGATCTGTTCATGGTGAATCTGAACTGAGAAAATTTCTTCGATATTTCTTGCGAAAATTCTTGGAAAAATTCTTGCGATATTACATAAATTAAGAAACATATTCTTTAGTGCCTACAAGGTTTAAATGCTCAGCGACTCTGTTTATATATTATTGCGTTATTGGTCGAAGGTCCTTATAATATTATGAGTGAATTATATGACTATCAAAATTTGAAGCTTTAAAATATTTTGATGAAGCTATTAAAATAGGACATAAATAAAATATTTAATTATTAAAATTTTAAAGAGAATTAAGATTAGTGAACTGAATGATCGCCAAAAACGACTATTAATTAATAAATAGGACAGAAAATATCAATATTCATTCCAAATTACAATAGTCTTGGTTGTAACCTATTTAGCAAAACTTATTTTTATCAATTAAAGGTATGTATACAAAAGTATGTATACTTCACACGAAGCGTGATATGAAGAATATTGAGGAACAATAAACTTGTAAATTTAAAATGGTGTTTTAAAAAACAGTTCATTTTGATTGCTTTGTGATTATTTAAAACTCGAGCTAATTATTTTTCCCTCATGTGACGAATAGGGTTACAATATTAAATATTTTCTCAAGGACATTCATAGATTTAGAAAAAAAAAATATCGGCTGAAAGACATTCGTAGATCCAGATTAGACTTCACTCTTGATAGCCCAAGAATGAGGGAATTTTGTAAAATTGTAGAATTAACTTTAAAAATCTTTTTTTAACCGCATTTTCTTCAATATGAATACAAAATATTCGAATTGCATAGAAAGTATACTTTATTGAAGGTTAAAGAACCCATTTTAACCTTGACAAGTTCAGATTTTGCTGATATTCAAATTCTTTAACTTTATCTGGTCGTATTTGAAACCAGATCAACCAACCTAACCACATTTCAAATTCTGAGTTTTAATTCAAATTTTTGCTTTTTTAACGAATATTATTTTGAATTTCATAGCCATTATTTAAAAAGAAATATTTAATTTGTTGAAACTTTGGTTTTTAACTAATATGTAGCTGTAATTACCATTCCCAATAGTAGCTTACTATAGCTGCATTTTAAGATTATAAATTATTGTAAATTACATGATTTTTTAAATATTTCATGACATAAATTTGAGTGCAGATCTCATAATTCCGAATTATGGTTTATTATTGAAATAATGATTTTTAACCCTTTTCTTTCTGCAGATTCAGATGCTGGGTTGATCATCTGAACACGATTCAGAATTTTAAGGTTTGACAGAAAATATTTAGCCTTTAACTGAAAATATGGGAATTTCGTTATTGATATAAAAAATATATCTAATTTTTACTTTCTTGTATATGTAGTATAGAGAATGTATAGTAGTTGTCAAAAAATTCGAACTCAGCATTTTGACAAATTATCACGTTTCAGACCTTTCTGAATTTGAAAAACACGGGTTTGGAAAATGTCCAATCTCTCTGTCTGTCTCTCCATCAAAGACAACTCAAAAATATTTTCAGCTAGAATGGACGAAATTTGGTATAAAGTCTGTGAAATAAATCTACAAATTTAGTGTAAATTTTAAGCAAAATTCTTTCATGGCCTATCCGGTAGTTCGAATTAACTCGTTAACAACAAAACAAAGAAAGATAGGCCGATAAAATTCTGTGCACATATTTAACATGCAAAGTATAAACACCTATCAACTTTTGAGCCAAATGTAATGAGGAATTGAATCCTGTACTGTTGGTCTATACTTTCAATAATATTTAAATGCGATACCAAAAAATAAGCCCAATGATTAAAATATATTAAATATACTATGGTATTTTATGAATGTAAGTGTAGTTTTGCATCAAATTTTTGTTTTGATCAGTTGGGAAAAAATACCTTGAAATCACAAATTCTATTTTCGAATATTTGGCGATTAAACACCAAAAAACTCGCCAAGAATCAAACGATAGATTGAGTAAATTCAAGTTATCTCGTGATTATATGCCTGTTTCATGCATAACTCTTCATTATTAGAGCGAATGCAAGAAAGTTTTTCAGAGTTCCTTCTTCAATAACTGATTACATATATGTATAACTTCAATACAATCCTAATTCATTCATAAAAATTAATATAAATAATGATGAAGTATTTTGTTCATAAGAAAGCAAAACATTGTTTCTTATGAACAAATCGCTATTTTCTTTCCTAAAATTCTCAAATTTTCTGCCACTATTATTTCTCAGTTTTCATTAAAAAGGGAATTTTTCTGAAAAAGTAGGAAAAATAACATAATTAAATACCATAAAAATAAAGAATTAACTGAAACAATGAACTGAAGTGAAGAAATTATTCCACATTCTTTTAAAGGAAAAAGAAATAACACTGAAAGTTTTAAAATTTCTTTTGTTTCAAAAAACAAGGGGAACACATTAATTAAACTTTAATATGTTCATAAAATTTCTATTTTGATTCACAAACAATGAGCACATTTGGTAAAGATTAAAATTTTGATTAAATACCTATCTACCAGGGCAAAAATTATATAAATTGAGAAATTCACTGAAGATGCGTTTCAAATGAATATTTTTTTACTTAACTTCACGAAAAATGCTTAGTTTTAAAATTTTACTATTCTTTCTAGCTTGATTACTTTATAGTAATCAAGTTAGTTCTAGTAACATTTTAAAAATAAAACTTATGTATTCAAAATAATTGGTAAAAGCAAATAACCAGTCCCAGAAAATGTTTCAATTTCGCCAGTTTTTATTTCATATGAAAACCCTTGACTCCTAAATATATCATCAATGATTGATTGTCTCACCCCAACCACCTGCTCTAGCTCTTTTAAAAAGAAATTTCGAAAACATTTCACCACTATATTCTCAATAGAGATCTTAGGCGAGATGCGGCGATTTCGCCATTTCGCCAATTATTTATTCATCTGGTAGCTCATGATGACGTAAAACAATGTTACAATTAAAATGTTCAAAAACATTGGCAAGATTTCCAACTTGACCAACTTTGTCACTTAATTCCTGGACCCAAACATTCTGTTCTATGTTTATTTTCAAGTCTAATTAAAAATAATACTTTCATTTGGTGTGATAAAATATAAATAATGTAAGTTGATTATCCTCGCTAAATTAATTTTTTCATATGGTACGAGCACAATTGGTGGTAAGGTGGCTTATTATTATTTTAAAATGAATCTGCATTAACTGCATTAAATCTGAATTAATTGCTGTTGTTATAACTAATGACACTTGCCATGGACAAGTGTGGTGACGGCCGCCAGCAATTTTAAACCGAAACGGCGCTTCTTGTTTTGGAAGTAGTGCCAACTAGAGCCAAGGGTACGACTTAGCTACTTACTCATCACATTCGCTTGCACAGCCCCTTTTTACAGGGAACACATTTACACACCTCACAGAACAACCATGCCCGACCCCGGGACTCGAAGCCGGAACGCCCAGATCACGAGATTGACGCGCTACCTCTGTGCCAGGACGCCGGCAATCTGTAATAATTATTGTTGTTTATTAAAATCTTGATTATACATCTTTTCAACTATATGCCATTTACCCTAATTGCTTTAAATGTATATAAACCTAATTGCTTTTAATGTTTTATTTCATAAGTGGTGAATATGGCGGATGCTATATGCATTGATTGAAATCTGAATCTCATGATCGACCAGAGCAGAAGACGGTACTTTATAAATAGATTACGATAGGAAGAGATAGCCTAACGTAGTCCTGCACATGGTCGACCACGATTGATGAACTGTATGAAAAGTTGAAAATCAAACATCCCGATTTATTATCAGATTTTTTTTTCAATCATGGCAGCATAAAATATAATTTTGAGAATAAATCTGGTTTGGAATTTTAGAATTTTCTGAATGAATATATTTAGTTAAATACCATTTTTTCTGCCAATACCTACATACTTCAGTATAGAGCCTTCCAGTTTTTATATGAAAATAAATTAGTTATACTTCTTTTCGTTTATCGTTAACGAACGCATCAAAGAACCCGCCCTTTACACCTACGCATATTTATGGAGAAAATAAGACTATTGCCCTTTGATGCATTTTTTATATATATAGGAGAGAAATCAGATTCTCCAAATGTTGATTTAAAAGGGAACAGTTCCTAAAATTTTATTTTTCTTCTGAATCTGAATAATTTATGAATGTTAAAAGAGATTTTTAAAAAAATCAAATACAAAAGCAGCATAGCTATTTTAAAGAATAAATTTATCATTTGCATCACAAAGGTCTGCACAAACTCTCACTCCCCAGAAAGAAATTCCTTTCAGTTTTCGCCACAAAGACACGCGACGACCCGACACAGGTGAAAACGTTCTCAAGTCTGACAGCCATCAAAGCCCACGACAGCATTTACGTCCACCTTCCCTCTCTGCAAGACATACAATTCAATCCAAAACGCTTATTAAAACAGTCAGCAAATTCAGCGGAATGGCCAAAAAAACAACCATCCCGTCCGAGGCAGCAGTTCCCCAGGGTGCTGGAGAGACGTCCGCTCTCATTGGCAAGCCCACCTTTACGTCACGTGAGCCATCTCTACCACCCCACCTTTTCTTCCCGTGAACTTGTTGAGTACTTACGGAAAAAGCGGACCTCAGAATCCCGCACCGCGCTGAACAAGGTGTCGTGCTGTGCTGCCTCTCTTTGACTTCTGTGTGTGCGCACCGGCACATCTTTTGGATGCATTTGCCTGTTCGGCGAGCCTGCACAGGTCGTAGAGTGCGATTCGGGGAGCAGCCTTGGATTTTACCCCGAAGTGGCTTTTCAATTTATTTCGATGTGACCCATCGCTGACTTGCAATAACTACAACAAAAAAAGAACACAAATTTATTTAACTGTCTCGACAGAACCTTCTGGAGATTTCGTTTTGGAGATTCACCGAAATCGAAACCACTCCACCTGTGGAACAGTCCTGTCACTACCTTAGGATCTGCATCGCGTGATAATTGATCCACGGCGATTGATAACTTGACTTGTTCGTTTGTGCTGTAAAGGATTTCTTGGAGTTGTACAATAACTCTCCGTATCACAAGCCCTTCGGACAAAGATACCCGTTATTGGATAAAAGAAGACTTTGGAAACAAATTGGAATATATTTTTGTGTCAAAACTTGTCTTAGCTCTATCTTAACATTGGATTAACAGCATCCGGTTATATCAGAATGAAAAGCAAATAACTATTCGCATCAGCGGTAGTAATCGAAAGAGAGAGAGAGAGAGAGAGAATTTTATCGCTTTTCGACTTGTCACTTAAACTTATCATCTGATGTTGACAATTCGCACTGCAGGTCATTCGCTCGTGTTGGCGATGATCCATTAAAGGTATGGCGATTTTATTTTTATTCTTAAAGAGACATATTAATATATTTCTTTTTTAGTTTCTTGAGTTTTATTTGATATTTATCAAACATTTTTTCATTCAATTTTTTTAAAAAAATTCTTTTATAAAAATAAGTAAATTAAACCATAGCCTCTTGTAAATCGTCTCGGTATAATTTTAAAGTATTTTAATTTTTTGTTGATAATTATATGTATATAATTATTACATAAATAATAATTGTATTTTATATTTAGAGCTTTTGAATTGAGAACTTCTGATGCTTCATTCGTCTCGATATTTTAATTTCAAATTCCATTTCAAACTTAGAATTCGAAGTTTGACAGTTATTTCATGCACTTAACAATTTCAACTGTTTTATTTATTTCTAACTCTACAATGTCTCTTATTCTATTTCTTTGATATAATAGAAAATTTTGCAGGTTTGATATTAAAAATATTTGATATCGATAATTTTATTTTATTCATTATCTAAAATTTGCATAGTTTCTAAATTCTCTTCTATGGAATGATATGAACTTTAGACTCATAAAATTGGAAAAATATTGTTAAAATACGTAAAAACGTTGTTAAAAGTCCGTTAAAACGTAAATTTTCTAAAAATGTTTTTATTTTGGAGAATTCTTCTTTAAGGTTGTTAAAACCGAAGCTCCAAAGTGTACCATCAAGTGTACCCATTCTCCATTCTCCGTTTGAGTATTAAATACCAATAACCGTAACGAAATATTTATTTCTGAAAACCTTTGAGTTTTATTTTTTTTTACTTAAGTGGCCAATCATTAGAAAAGTCCAGAAATGCCCAATCTTTCCCACTGCAATTAAAATATTTTATATTTTAGCATGGTTTAGGAAAAAGGTATATAAAATATAAGTAATTAAGAATCTTTTACATAGTTTATCTAAATATTCACTATACAATGAACATAGCTAATAATCGTGTCCCACTCTTCTTGTGTACAACCGACCACCCCGCCACCACTGAACTTAGCAGTATCGACAGGATTTGTTGTGGACGACTGTGGGCTGTGGCAATGTCCATCCTTACATTGACCGAATCTTTCAAACTGAAATTCTCTTCGACATAATTAGCTCCAAAGTGGTCAAATACTGACCACCTCCTCCTCTAGAAATGTTCAAACAGATGGCAAAAAACTGACCATTTTAGACATCATGTCCTTCAGAGTCCTAAGATGACCTGGAACCATCAATACTGAACCCAAGTCATTATTTTCAACTTGCAGATGTTTTCTGTGTTCTTAGATTTCTGTGCATTCCTTTAAATAGTGGTAAACAGTACCGATTCCTCCACAAATGCATTTATTTCCCTGCAATCTTCCAAAGTCGTGTCCCACTGGATTTCTTTCTTAAACTCGTGTTATTATTAAAAATATAAAATGATTTCAAGAGTAACCGGAAAATTTCGACCCTGCTTGACCTTTCCCCCTACAAACTTAAAATGTCTCGAATTGAATTTCAGAAACATTCGGAAGAATTTTAAAATAGCTTAAAATGTTCGTTTTCTCTTTCTTCAGAATGCGAAGTATCGAAACGTGTTTCCGAAGCCAAACACCTGTTCTCTAAAAGAACTCGCAATGAATTTCAAAAAGGGAGGAGAGAAACCTTGACATGCTGTCGCAGACCATTATTTTAAAATTCCACGAAAGACGTGTTTCACGGAAGATTACAATCGAAACATTTCGGAATTTTTACTATTTTTTAACGACCACTTTTTTTATTCTTCATATGTAACCCAGAACTGAAAGGAAACAAACGTTGAGAAAAAAAAGACTGATAAATTATAGCAGTGAAAGTTATGCTACTTCGAATTTGAATAATTTTTCACGGTTTCATCAGTTCGTTTGTTTTATCTTTCATCTTTGTATCAGATTTTTTTCCTGCTTGTCATTTGATAAAAGAATTCTTGTCAGTTGCTCTTTATCTTTTCTTGCAACGCAGGACAAATTTATATTACAGAGTATCTTTTTTAAAAAAATCCATAAAGTTTACGAAGATCATATGACATTACTAATAATATTTCCTCTCACGTTCGTGAAACGTTTTAAAGCCATTCATTAAAAATATTTAAGGGCTCATTATTTTTACTGTCAATCTTGAAGAATATGGAATGATGTTAAAAAAAATTCGAAAAAAAAAAATGTATCAAATTATTTACGAATATTTTATTTTATCTTTACGTACACAATTAGTTTTTTTTTTTCTTGAATGCGCCATTTGCATCTTCCTCTATTTGAAAACATAGTATATATTTTTAAAAAAATATTCAGAATTAATGAAAAAAATTGTGAAGACTTTCTTTTGCCTAGAAGTAACTGTATTAAAACATAAATATAACGTATGATTTCAGACTACATTTAGATTCCTTTAAACCAAAAATTTAAGAAAAAATAATAAAATTTTTCTCAAAATGAAAAAACATTCACTATATTTACGAAATAAATTGAGGAAAAATATTGAATTTAATCAATAAGCTTGGAGGTGAAGCTGATTAGAGGGGCGATTACCAGCGAATTCATCCTCTTCTGCAAAAACACTTAAACAAAGGCAAATCGCCTTTGAAACGAAATTATTTTAAATTATGTTGATATAAATTATCAGAGTTTATATAAACATCCACAGTGCGACCATTGTTCTATAAGTGTGTGTGGGGGGGGGAATAGATCAAAAATAAAGTTTTGGAAAATATATGTTAAGAATAATTATTCTAAATCAGCAATTCAAATATATTCATCTCATAGTTAATTTTGATTGTTATTTTTAAACGTATCTTTCCATAAAAGTTCGCGTTTAAGTTTTCTAAAATGAAACTCTTATGCCAGCAAATCTGTCGAAGTGTACGGCAGGTTAATTAATAATGTATCATATATGTTTATGTATCATATATGTTCCCCTAAAATTAAACCTTTTTTTGTAAATTTTAATTAATCATCAAAAACAAAAACAGTGCATTTGATTGATTTTCTAAAGCTTTTACAAAAAATTACGTAATTATGACGTCGAAACTATGTTCAATAATTTAATTATAAATTTAGACCCTCATTATGTGTTATTTCTTACACGCAAATCACAACGTACACAACAAAATATGAAAATGAAAGGCTTGTCTTCGAAGTAAGAGGCAAAAATAAATCGCTATATCCATTTAAAGTTACATATTCCAAAAGGTAATTACATTCAAGGTTCGGATTCAAGTGGCACAGATGTTCAGTATGAGTTCTTTTGTTACACAAAATCAAGTCATTCCAAATTTTCAATGGAATGCGTATCTTAATACTGACATTCGGAAAGTTATTGATTTTTAAATCGGAAGCGATCGTTAAATATAGAGACTCGTACGTTCTATCCTCAGCAAACCACAGAGAGAAAAAAAAGAAAAGAAAGAAACCATATGGCGTGCGTTTTGAGAATCGTGGTAGCCAAAGCTACAATTTTGTATCTCTGACGAGCGAACCTGCCTACCGTTGTAATTAGATATTATTGACTTAATGCTTCCGTGCGCGATCCCCTAAAACCCACCACAAAAAAAGTACCATAAGTTCAATGCAGTTGCATGTTATTGAAAATAATGCTCTCACGACCAACGATTGTCAGTGCTTTGAAGACCATTATAATCGTTGCTTTGTCAGCATCGACGGAGATTCGTCAAGAACTGCCGTACAAACTATGTAATAACACGTTATTGAGGCAGTATAACTATGTCCAACGACTTTTACTGATCAGGAAACCTTGTAACTTATATTATTGATTTTGGCTGCTTTATCTGGAAATGTCAGAAAATGTATCAAGAACTATCTGACAGACTACGCTATGTTACTACAGAAGCAGCACATATGGAGCATAATGTGATGCTCGCATTCAAAATTTCAATAGACTATCTCTTGATGTTTGTATCTTTCGAACAAATACAGCGACTTACTATTGCACAATAATTTTCTGAAATCATCATTCACATGGGCTCACTTTTCATTGAATGTGTAGAGAATTGCCGAAAAAAATAATTCTAAATTGCTTTCCCAAGAAAATGTTTAAATTATTTAAATTTCGGAATTATTAAAATGTATATAGACATAGCTAAATTAATCTTAATAACTATGTAATATAGAAAAGGAAAAATGAGCGATGGCAACATTAAATCTCGAAGGTATTACTTTCTATATACGGGGGGGGGACACTGAAGTTTCCAAGGAGGGAGATTCAAGCATGGGAAATCGGGGAAAATGCGAACGATTCTCTTATATAATTCACTCATCATCAAATAATATTTCAAGAGAATAAATTTTAATTACTAATCGCTATAACTGCGTAGATGATACGGCCAGTCACCTTAAACACTGTATATTAATTTTAGTAAGGCAGAGGATAGCCAAGAAATATCAGAAGTTGGAAACTTGGTTGGAAAATATTTCTTGTCTGTGACTAAATTTGTGAATGTGTAGTCAATAGATGTATGCTCAGATTTGACCTTCATATTTTTTTACCATAAAATTCAGTTTTTGCCAAAAAAAAGTGTTTAAACTTCAGTGTAGCATTGTGCACACAGTTGACCAAGCAAATTGGTCAAAAGTATGACAGAAATCAATTTTGCCCAACAAATTTCATTTTGGTATCGTCGATAAAACATCATTAAATCTGTATTTTTTCGAATCAGAAAGCAGAAGCATATATCTGTAGAATCTATAGTAATTTATAGATGCCAGTTCATTTATGCGACAGTAAAACTCCTAACTCAAACTCCCTGTTCTCCCTAGCCCCTTGTTTGGCTGATGCAAGATGGAACACAGTTTTATATTATAGTATGAGTTCAAAAAATCTGTGGCAACATTTTACCAAACGAACAAAAAAGTAGAGAAGATTCTTTTTTTTTTCGCAAGACCATTCTCTCATATTTTCCTATCTCTGATCTTTTAATTTTCGGCCGTGAGGTCCTCAGAAAAGAAGGGTTTACAAAGGAAGTGTTAATCTTATGGCTGCTTAAAAAATACTGCAATGCTTGCAGTATTTCTTGCAAATTAATATTAAATTACTTGCTGCACTCTTCAGTAGAGCATGTAATCCAAAGAAACCACTTTTGGAACATTTGAAAAGTTATCTGATCTATATATAAAATAAGTTTAATTAATATTCGTGGTGGTAATTGCTTTTTCCATTACTGCTCCAGCCAAAGGACTTGGCCAATTGTGTGTGAGCGCTATATTGTAGTTGGTGTATTTATTTTTGAATGAATTGCAACCCTGTGATGGAAATAATATTAAGACACCATTTGGTTTATTAGCGCTGAATGAACAAAAATGCTCTGCTCTTTACACTATTTTACGGCTGTTAAATACATTGAGTAAAGTAAAATAAAGTATTTTAAAGTCGTTTTTAGTTGGTGCCTTTCTTTTTTTCTCTTTTTTTTCGTTCCTACTATTAGTTCACACTTTCCTTTTATATCTTTTCAGATTTTCAATTGTTAATAAAATACTTCTTATTCATCCACTCAAGTTCAAATACATTTTTCTAAACTTGTAGTGGATGACAATGTTAATGCAGCTTTTTTCAAATATTAATTCATTTACCAAATTTGATAAATTTTTAATACTTTAAATAGAGTTTTAGCAGTTTGTGATGAAAATTGGAATCAACAGGCAGTAACTCAATCGGTAACATGTGAAGATTTCGGTATCTTTCGCGTGTAGGTGAAAAATGCGAATTCAGTTCTAGCGAAAATCAATCATTTTTTGATAAATGATTTATATTAATTCTAATCATTTAATAAAAAGTAACCAAAATAGAATTTCTCTTTGTTGACTTAAGTAGGAATTTACTTAAAATTTTTTTATATTACTTGTTTATGCCTGTTTTTCTCCTTTTATTGCGATATACATACCACCGTGATTTTGCGTGATATTGTGATATACATCGTGATATCTCCAATATTTCCAACCAGTTTGTCCTCCCATGCATTCCTCTGACATTTCATGTAGTCTTATCTAAATTGCTATCATGACACAATTTTAAGTTCACTAAACGTTTAAGGCTGCAGTAATTAAATTAGCAGTTTTTTTTCTCTTCAGTTTAGCCTTTTAAAATTCAGAATAACAACAAAACACCTAATTACAAAACATACAGATGATTAAAAAGTTACAAAACATCAAGAAGCAATTCCTTACATTAATTAATTCTTAGACTCTATTCAAGAGTTCGAAATATTTTTATGGATGTAATAATCAAAGAGACTTCTTTTATTATTATTATTATTATTTTTCGTAAATTTAAAATAGCAGAAGATCGATCATGTTAGTGGATGAGACAAATTCCTCTTCATGATTTATTATCATCCATCAAACAAAAAAAGATGGGAGAAAAATTACTGCCCGTTCGCTGCCTGAGCTTTGAGAATTTTTTCAAAAACTCGGACTGGGGGAACTTCAACTTCTGGATTAGTGCTTCGATAACCAGACCGTAACCGTGCTGTTGCCAACCTCTGCGATACTATCTGATTTTTTCGATTTTAAATTACAAGGGAAAGATTATTCTTTCTTTGGGCAAATCAGCCTTTACAACAACACACGATTCGTGTTTATCTATTCTTTGTTTTTGGATAACACCAGTCATTTGTTCCGATTACATGTCACTGCATACCGAAGACAGTTCTAACGTGCAATTTATTTTCAAGCTTTCAATTTGTCTTGAGTTTTTGCTTGTTCCTAGATGCATCTGAAAATAGTTTTTAAAATATTTCCCGATCTCTGAAGTTTAGAAACCTCCTTCCAAATTGCCAATTGTCAATTCATGTTTTTTAAAAGTTAAGAATCGATAAATAAGCAATAACTTATTCCACTAGTAATTTATTTTAGGTTTTTGATTGATATTGAATATCTTATTACTTTTTCGCGGACTAATCCTACGTGCATACGTATAATATAATTGTCTTACATTATATATTAAGCAATATCTTATAAACCAAAGATTTAATACACAACTCTTTAATGTTATATGTGAATATATTTTGTACTACCATAAAATGCTGTCATCTTACTTTACACTTATATCAAAAATATAATATTAAACAAAAATAGGATTTCCTTCAACATATTCGCTTTTAATAATTTATCGTAATTTTTCAGCATCAGATAAATTTCTAAAATCTTTTCTTGCACACCCTTTTTAATATCTTGATTACCGTGGGGGTCACTGGTGACCGGCGGGACCATATAAAGTGCATTGCAATAAATTCAGCGTGTCAAACAATAGGTTACAAAATTTTAAAAACACCCCTGGGGGGGAAAGAAACACGTCGGCGAGGTTTTCACAAAAATAGAATCAATTACTCCTTCCAGATTTATTTATTTTTTTAATCAATGATATCGAAGTATTTATTGCATGGTGGTTTAATTTTTAAATTATTTTATTTTTACAGTTTGAAAATACTCTTTCTTCATTATATGAATTAAACTTCCATAAATTAAATATTTTAATGCAATTGCTTCAGGATATACATCACTACGCTTGAAAGAATTTAAAAAAAGGGAGTTTCGATTAAACGCAAGCAGAATGTAGCAAACAGTCGTTTTGAACTTAGTAGTATTTGAGTATATTAGCAGTAACGCATATTGTTAGTACTTCTTTTTTTGATGATTTGATAAATTTTACCGTTTCCATTTGTTTTGGGGCAATTAATATCAATTTTTTTATTATGTTTTCTTATTTTTATCAAATTTTGTATTTTTAGTTAAAAATTCATACTTTCTTTTCATTTTGGTTCCAATTATTAGTTTTCTTATTTTTATTTCTCTTAGATCTCTATTTTTATTTCCCAAAACTTTTTTTACATAAAGGCATCGATTCAAAATCGGTACAATTCATGTTTTCGTGACAAGTTTTATATAGAAACCAGCTTAATTTTAAAATACAGTCCACATTTTATAGGAGAAAGAAAAACGGTTTGGAAAGATCATTGTAAAATAATATGTAGTTAAGTACCACATATCATGCGTGGTGACATTTATCACATGACTCTAACACAACAAATTCATTTAATTCTAGAGTAGTCATGTAAAAGAACACATTCATAATTTTTATCATTGTGAGTGATTCTTTCATTCAAAGTGAGCTGCACGTCTTCAATTGGACTTCGGATTATAGCACAAAGAGTCTTTTCTTGCTGTTTTTTTTTCTCCTCTCTATTGTATATTAATAAGTTACTTTCTTAGATATGGCAAGAAAAACTTTTTAAACACATTCTAATTTGGAAAAAAATAATGTACTTCGAATCAATTCTTTAATAAAAAAGAGACTCGAGAAACTGTATAATCATTTTTAAAAAAATATAATTTTTTAAAAAATGCATAGTTTTAAAATGTTATTTATTCCCAAAAATATTCACCAAAATTCTTAAAAACAAGAAAAAAAAGAGGAAAAGATGTTTCTCCTTAGTTTGAGATGAGCGTGATATTTTACTTTCATCTTAAGTTATCTGTCAGTTTTAAAACTAAGATTTTTTTGAAAATGAAAATCGTAAATTTGTATTATGGATGTTCTGCAATCTGATCTTTTGTATCAAATCAAGTTTAATTAATATATGCTGAAATGTGTATTCAATAAGCTTTGTTTTTTACTTTTTATAATTGGAAATTTAAACGCGAATCTTTATATTAATCTATTTAGAAAAGTACAAAACTTTTAAAAGCAATGAACTTCAAAGGGGTACAGTGAACAATGGATAACTCTAAAAGCAAAATAGGGAATTATATTTCGTTTGAATCTACTTCTTCTTTTACGACTTCTCGGTTAGGTTTGAAAATTTTTTAAATCTAAAAACATTTGTGCGAATGGCAACAAAAATGTTAAAAGATTTATTTTTTCGAATTAGAAATTAATATCTGAAGATTATAAAGAATTAATATTTTATTTAAATTTTTAAAAAACATGTTTACGTTCTAAAAAAGGAAGAAGGATCTTAATTTTTTGAGATTCTAGTCAATTTGATTTCCAAATTATTTTAATATATAAGATTTTAAAATATCTCAACATGTAATAAAATAATAATTGAAACCTATTTTTTATTTTATTTCTGTAATATTTTTTATAACTCCATTGTTTAAAAAGGTTTCGAAGCATGATGTCTTTTGCAAAATCATTTGATTTTTCCCATTGCCATTTTTCAACATAAAAATGGTTTCAAACTGACGCTGGCCTTCAGAGAAAGGGTGTGGGTGGCACCGGGATATATGACAGGTGGCATACGCGTCGAAACGAATGAGTGGGAACTGGCGATGCGAAAATCCGGCCGGGGACTTGCATGCCAAAGTTTTTCTTGAGATATTGCCATTTTTTTACACCGTTCTAAGAAAATTTGTTTCTTTCTCGATATTTCCCGAGTCCATTAGTATCGCATCGCTACATTCGACATGCGTGATGGACACAATAGACACGAAGATGAAAGCTGCACAGCGGTTATGTACAATGTGGTTATGTGGAACTTTAATTGATTGTCAAGAATTGTTTCTTTTTATTTTCTCGTACTCATAGTAAACGAAGAGAAAGTATTGTAATCATCAAAAATTTCAAATTAGAAATTTTTGACCAATCTCTACGCTTTTGACATCCTAAACGCACATTTTTGGCTTATGTGTGCGGAATAACCTGAAAATGTTTTCAGCTAGACGAATGAAACTTGGTATACAGACTTTGTACCATATTTGGGGATTTATATCAAATGTTGAGCAAAACCATTCTCTGGAAACTCGATTGTTCTAGTACAAATAACCACAATAACTAAAATATATATATAAACTGGATAAATGAAATTTGGAATATGGATTATCATAAAAAATGTAGATCCGTACTAAATTTTGAACCAAATATGTCGATGAGTTGACAATTTGTTAATGAGTACTTTCGAATGCACTGAAATGAAATTACACAAAAAATAAATGTTTAATATGCAAGTTTGCGACTATTAATGTTGTTTTATATCAATTTTGGATCTCAATCGTTTGGGAAAATTTTCGTAATAGAAATCCGATTTTCGGAGATGTACAAACCAATCGTCAAAACGTCGTCTGACGTCATGTATGTCGATAAGTTGCTTATCACAATACGGAATTTTATCCCTTCGGGTAAGAAAATGAATAGTTAGCAGTCTTCTAGAGCTCGTGTTATTAATAATTAAATAAAAAAGAGGAATTATCTGAGGAAATAAGAAAACGTATAGAATGAAGTTGATGTAGATAATTCTAGATAAACAGTAAGAAACTATTTAATATTTTTTTAAAAAATCATTACATATATATTCATTTCAACTGCTTTATCTTTTTTACTATTTCCTTATTCATTAAAAATATTATGGAATCATATATATAATTCAAATTCTCCTCTTATACGAAATCAAAATCTTATTATCAAGTATCCAGGGCCATACTCTGCTAAAAATTTTATAATGTGTGCTGGGGTCCGGTGCATGTTGAATATGTAATCGCGTTTAACCCTGTTATGCTTATCTTGCTTTGAAGTTTAACAATTATTAATTCTTTTTTTCGGACATTAACTCAAAGCCAGTCAGATTTTCGATTTCAATTTTATTTTGTAATATATACGTTTTTGCACAAAATCGTATGCAGATTTTTAACACATTGATTCAATTCATGCTTTTCAGTCTTAATATACTATAAGATGAAATTTTGAAAGAAAATTGTATTCCCTATTAATAGTTTAACAACCTTTAAATTCAAGAAGCTAAGCGAAC
Organism: Argiope argentata; assembly: GCA_026289955.1. Lineage (NCBI taxonomy): Eukaryota > Metazoa > Arthropoda > Arachnida > Araneae > Araneidae > Argiope > Argiope argentata. The sequence continues at coordinate 1,890,078 of JAOUZG010013995.1, read as the reverse complement.
AATTTAGTCATTAGAACTGACTTGTTCAAGGTAAATTTTCATTCCTATCAAGTATTTCATTTTTGATTCTTTAACGTTCTTTTAATCGTTAACTCTTAGTAGTTATTTTTACACTTATTTTGCTTTTCATAATTCAATTATAAGCAAAATGGTTTAGTTAGTTTAGTTTAGTTATATTTACATCCCTTGTTAAAGTAACATTAGAACTATCTTGAGACGGATCTCGTAATTTTAGAGTAATGGTCAGATGGCGAGGACGACACTTAAGCTGAAGCCCCTCTCTCCAAACATTCCCACTACACTAAGAAAAATTGCTTATTGCTTTTCAACAGATTTCATATCAGATTCGACAGAATAATAGTTCCTTTAATCCATTCCAGAATGCTTTAGTCATACAAAAGAGTGTGAACTCCATGCCATTTGAGAAATGGCTTCCAGATGCTTCTTTTCAAAAGGAGCGAAAAATTCTACGAGTATTATTAATGCTGTTCTGAAATGAGGGATAGACCAGATCTTTACTTAAAAATTGATAAAATTAAATAGTGTAGTAATCGTACTAAAAGAATATTCTTGAGTACATTTGAATATGTCTATACTGAACTGAAGGATTTTGATAATATAAAGCGAATGATAATATCAATGGGATTATATTAACATATATCCTTGAAATTTGTAATAATATGTAAACGATAACGAAAATTATAAAAAAAATTGCAAACGATATTGGAATTTGCAATAATGCAATCGGCAAAGAAATTTATTGCAATTTAAACAATAAGGATATTCGTAAAAAATGCAAAGCATAGAAAAATTTGTAAAAAAATTGCAAACGATAGTAAAATTTGTAAAATAGAAATAATGTAAACAATAAAGAAATTTGTAAAAAAATTACTTATGATGATTGTAACGAAAATTGTAAACGATTAAATTTGTAAAAAATGAACCTCGTTGGCATAGCGACGGTCATGCGATTTATTTTTCGCTTCTCATAGTTGAAATCCCACTCTCATTCGTCGATTATCCAGCATTGCTTTCGCTGCCCCTCACCTCAAGGGCTGCCTCCAGGGGCAGCTACACTCCTCCCCTCCAACCCACCGATTGTTGCGTCACCGGTGTTCACTGGCTGATTAGAGCGATCCAGTCATTGACGCATCGACCATTCCTTTTTCTTCCATGTCCTTTTGGGAGAAGATGACTCCACTTCCTGATGCTAAACGAGTGCCTTTGGTAAGAAATGCGCACCGATTTAGGGTTGCAGTTGTTGGGTGACCATTAAAATTCATTGTGCAAATTTAGTCGGGAGAACGACACTTTCAGTTTGCTCACCTTCGGATCGGGGACGTGTTTTGCATGCAGATTCGAATTAAGTGCGATGTTCTCTTAATGAATGTTCGAAAAGCAGGAATCAATTTATGCACATGTGTTGATTGTAGTTATTATCGATAATATCTATTGCTCTTATTTATGACGCCGGTAGTATTTACCGAAGGGAAATACTTAGAAGGGTGGAGTTCGCCCCAAGAATGCTGTAATAATGCAATGGCATGCGAGGAGAATCGGCAGATTTATGGCTTTTTAAAATTACTTTAAGTATTATTATCGTTACGTTACACGTATTACTTAAGAAATGAAGTCGATGCTTTCGCAAACGTACAAATTTTTACCGCTACTATCCACATCTAATAAAGACTTTTCTTCCAGAAGGAGCCATTTTATTGGTCCTCCTTTTAATCGTTTTGGTTAAATATTTATGTATTGATTTTCTCATGAACTCCCTTTGATTCACACCTACTGTCCAATTAGGTTACACCTCTTTATTATAAACAAGAGCTATCAAAGGAAGGAGTAATTAATTAGATTAAAAGTGTTAACACCTGCAAGTTAGGTAATCATAAAAGGAAATTTTCTGGTCCAGAAACCTGTTGTTACCGAGCATGCTTTTTGAGTATTAATGGCAACATCTGGAACATTAACATAGGGTCAGAGGCAATTTCTTATTTTAGTTTAATTTCATTAATCTCTCATTCTAAAAGTTCCCAACAATGAGATGGTCATTTTAAATTTAAACCATGATTAAAGAATGAAGGTGCCACCTGATGTAACAAACTTCTTATCAACTTTCCACGCAGTATCAAAATCGCAGTAGCAAGGTCTCCACTTCTGAACAGTATGGTTTAATGTTGGATGTGTGATTCTTGAGCTCATTAAATCTTACTCCGGGAATCAGTTGCTCACTCATTTTTGAAATGGTAATTTGGAGAGCGACTGTAAGCTCAGATGTCACCTTCCTCATCCAGACAACCTTATAGGTGATTAAAATTTTAGAGGTCCTTGGCTTAGTTATATTAACGTGCCGTTGGAAAGCAAAACTAGGGCTATTTTGGGACGGACCTCGTCATTTTGAACCACGGTCAGATAACGAAGACGACACCTGAGCTGGAACCCTCCTCTCCACACCAACAAGAAAGCATTTGGTCCTGGCGGAATTAGTGTGCAACATACTCCCTTACATGACAGTTCTTCTGTGGAATCTCATTTCGAACCTGAAAACCTACGACTGCCGAGCCGAGACCTTCACCACCAGGCCACTGCGACCCCTAGGTGTCTTGGTACTAAAACTATTGAGAGCCCTTCAAAAATATGTATTAACTTTCAAATTGTGTCCTTACTTTTTAATATAGTCTAGTTTAAAATATATCCAGCTAATATAAATACATTTTTATCGTAAGTTATTACCGGATAAGTTAATTTTCTAATTATTTTACCTTTTAAAAAGTAAATCTTAATATATGTTTGTTGATTTTAAATAATAAACATGCAGTATATGAATTATGGAAAGAAGTAAAGGGCTTGTTGCGTGATTGTGATTGGTTATTTCATGGGAAAATAGTTATATACTCATTAATAATGAACATTTTTTATTCAATATTTTATAAATGATAAAGACAAAAAAAAAGAAAATTTATTATAAAATCTGATGTTTAAGCAATATCATGTATTAAAGTTAAATATTTAATAAGAATTCTCTATTTTGAGACACTTTTTCAAAACAATGTCCCTTGTAGATCTCTAATGAACTTCTAAACCGCCCAAGCACTATCTGTCATGATACAATATTCTCGTGCTTCAGTAGTGGATTCTAGTAAAATTAAATTAAACGAATTCGTATTTCCGTATAAATAAAGACATTTGATATGGTAGATATAACATGTAAACTTGCTCGCATAAACGACAGGTATAAGATTGAAAACAGCATTTGGAGAAACTATTCAATCTTTTTAAAATTTACGTTGCGACCCAAGTGATATCTCAATGATGCTAATATTGTCCAAATAAATGTAACTTGTAAAGTTTATTTGCTTTTCCATGGTTTGATTTTTTAAAATCACATTACGATGGATTTTTAAAGTTAAGAACGTAGATGCACTCAATAACAAATTTAATGATCTAAACTTGTTTCCACAAAAGGTCTAATTGCGAATATTCATATTTTCTTATGCTTTATAGAAATAAGAAACAACTTTGTCTACTAGCAAATAAAATCATTTTAAAAAGGTTAAAAATCTAACTTTGTTATTTTAAATGCTAACAAGGTTAAATGCTTTTAAAGAAAACAATTATTAAAGATAATGTTAGACTAAATACTGTAATTTTTAAATAGTAATTGATTTAATTATTTTTGTGTTAAAAACGCTTAGTAGTTAAAACGCAGTTAAAAAACGCTTATTTTTCCATGAAGTGTTTAATTTATTTTCTAATTTAATTAATATTAGTTTTAATCATAAGTCTAGTTTTGATACTAGTTTTTGCAAAAATTTGAAATACGCAATTTCTTTATCATGTTGTGGAGGTTTAAAATTTCTTTAAGAATTTAATCCATGGCAAGGGAGAAGAAATGTATCTCCTTTTTATATTCATATTTTTTATTCTTTATGCTAAATCTAAATCGATCCTTTAACACGTATTTACAGATTTTATATATTATCAGTTCTGACAAATCTGAAATGCTCTCTCTCTCTCCCTCTCATCTACCCAACAAAAAATTTCAAACACATGAAACAAATTTTTTAATTCACCATAATATATTCCAGGATTATTGAAGAAGATATTTTAATAGTAATTTTTTTAATACTTTTTTAAGGCGTGCACCATCAAAGAAATAACTAGGAGTCCAATTTGGTAGCTCTAAATCTAAAGCTCTACCCTGTAGAAAGTTTCAAAAAAGTTTCATCATGCGGTCACTTGGCGCAATTAACTGAGATTATCAAACTTTTAAAAATAATCATTTCTTTTATCTGATGAAAAAAAATATAATAAACAATTTTATTGCCACAAATTTTGTTCTATTTTTTTAACATTGTTATAAAAAGATTAAGAATATATATATTTTTTAATTAATTTTAAAAAATGAGTGAAATCGAGCATCTAAAAAGTTAGAGAAAGCTTGAAACCTTATATCCTTTTTTAATTTTGTTACATTTTAACCAAAATAAATATACCTTTGGGGCTCACCATCTTTTGCAAATGATCCATCTTCGTGAACTGAAAGAATTAGAGGGGGTTGGGAGGAAAGAAACTTCCGTTACAACCGATAATTTTCAATTCACAGATGGCCGACCGAGAACAAAAACAATGCCGTATTCTACTTTCGCGAAACCTCTTTTTACCCGTAAAAGTCGAAAAAATCCAGTCACCCCTCAACAAGCACAAGACAGGAGGGGATCGAAGAGTTAAAGAACAAGAGAAGTAAGTGAACTAACTACCCGAATGAGAAGACTGAAATAAAAACTTAATGATATAAAAAAAAAATAGGGACGGCACAAGCTAGCGGGTAGACACGCGCACCCGTAGCCCCCGATGTTTCTGCAAATTATACGTTTTATAATGGAATCCTTTGAGTAAACAAGGAGCGGGGCCTGACCTCAGCGGAAAAGGATTTAGGTTGGTGTCTACCAGGTAAGCAGCGTGTCAAGGACAGGGATCGAAGCCCGATATTCGCCTGCCTACCGTGCATGTTAGCAGTTACCCCTCCCCTGCTGCCTTCGTCCATCACAGCTTTTTCTTATTTTATTTTGGTTTTTATTATTTCGAACATGAAGGTGACTCCGGCGAGCAAATCATTCTTTTCCCTACAGCGATGGAACGCCCATTCTTTTGGATGCAATCTAGGGTTCGCACGCACACTGTTGATTAGCGCTGTCCTGTGTTTTATTACACTCTGCGTCAATACCGTCGGGGGCCGATCTGCTTCTAGGCAACTGCCTGAAAAGAGCTCAGTAAGGTTGATCAGAAAAAATATTAATAATCTAGCTGTCGAGAAATAAATGTGCGAATGTAAAATTATTAGAATTACGCTTTAAATGAAAATTGAATTACTGAAATCAGCAATTGCAGTATAAATAATTATTTTTTATGAGATATTAACCCCTTAACTGGTTTATTTTCCTTACTATCTATTAAGATGACAACTTCTATTTTGGAAATAATTTCTTATTTTGATTCAAATAGAAATCCATTGAATACTTGGCTTAGCTACGCATTCGAAGTCATTTTACTATTCACTTACAATCGTTACGAATGATTTTTTTTTTGTTTACAACTATCAAAATTCGATAAATCAATTCACGTATAATGTTATTTTTATTTTAAATTTATTATCCATTTAGTCTTTCTCAAGAATTCAATACTTATATTTGTAAATAAGCACATCATTGATAACTATGGTTGCCTTACAAGAATTTTATTAATGTAGTTCTTTTTTCCATGATATGCAATTCGTGAGTTCGGATTTGCAATGCTTTGACAATTCAAGTGATGCAGTTATTTTTATTTATGCTGCAATTATCTAAGTGGGAGCTAAAGTTGTGAAGTTTGCTTTCAAAGAAACTATCTCTCTTATCCAGCTTTGTGATTTTAAGCTACTTGTAAAAAGAACGAAATAAATAAATAAAATGAAAGTTAAAAGAACTGTCAATAAAGACCCACGAATTGTGGTAAAATTTTCTACGTACGAAACCAATTGTTCTTTAGCAATCTTATCGTTTTATGTTCTGCTGAGCGCAGTTGCAACTCCGATTTTTCTTTTCATTCTTTACTCTAAGATGATATTATATTTGTTTCTGCTTATCTCTGTTTGTTGAAATATTTTTCTTGTTATTTACATGGGAGAGAGTTCTGGAACAAAATCTGCTCTGTATTTATGAAAATATTATGTCTTTTTCCATTTATTAAAGTTCGCGGTAACCTAGTAAGATCTCAGCCTCACAAACAAAGACTTCCACGTTCGGAGCCGTATTCCATCAAAAATTCGTTGTGCATGAAACCTGTGATGCTAAGAATTTTTCCTTCCAGGGTTAAAAATCCCTAGATTCCCTTTGGTTAAAAATTCGTTTTCTTAAATTCCCCTTGGTTTGGTCCCTTTTGGTTAAAAAATCACTAGATTCGAATCTAAAAGCTCTTATATATCCAAACTTCATAGTTTGATTGGATGTGGAGTTTTACAGCACAGCGTCGATATTTGATATTGTTGTAAAACATACCATGTATTGAATCATCAATAATAATCTTAAATAGACCCTTATGTTAGTTAAAAATTAATAAGAGTTTTTATTCTATAAAAGCAATGTATTTAACTTTGTTTATCAATTTGAAAACGCATTTTCATTGCGTAAAAAGATTAAGAAACGAGTATTTTACTGTTCGCCTTTAATCTATCTTTAATGATATAAGCTTGAAATGCCATTGATGGAAGTTAAAGTATTTACTGATAAAAACTAGAAAATTTTAATGTCCGCGTTTTCGAATCCGAATACGTGTTTTTATTTTATTATAGTGACTAATACTTATGAATGTGCAGTTTCTACGCATGATTTAACTTTCAAAATCTTAAAAAAATGAATCTAATCTCATCATAAAAGGAAATTGATGCAAGGTCTAATAGTTATTCGATACTGTTTACATTTATTTTACACATGGGAAAGTAAATGCAAACAATTTAAATAAACTAAGAAATTCTCGAAATTTGGGTTTTTGAAACAAGAATAAACGAAATAACTACCTTCAAATACCTGATTTCGAGATCAAGGCTGGCAACAGTAAAAAGAAAAATTAAATCACATTAAAAATGTTTATTTCTGTGAAAAAAAAAGTACGTTATGATCGGAGACAAACAAAAAGGATTTTTCTTTCTATGGAAATTTTTCCGATTCCGTTTTGAAAACATTAATTTTTCTTTCCTCGGAAAAACGTATTTTTTCACGAAGTTCAATCACTTCGAATATAGAAACATTTAAGTAAATGTTTTATTTTGACGAAGTGCGTTGGTAATTTTTTTTAGGAATTATAAAAAATATATATATTTTAGGGCACTATTGGTTTGTTCTTTAAATTTTTGCCCCTTTATCCTACTAAATTTTAAAAAGAATGCTATGAAAAGGTTTTAATTGGAGATTACTCTTTGAAAGCATCGGATTTTCAGAAATTAATAGCATAAATATATAAATAAACTTATAATAAGCTAGTCATCTGATTTGTTCTATGAATAGTTATTGCTTATTTCAATTACTTTTGATGATTTGATTAAACTTTGAGGAAATAAATTTTGCTTCCACATTAATCAGATCATTTTTATTGATATATGCAAATAACGAAATCGGTTCTGTTTTTGGGATTGAAGGATCTGACAAAGTTTCATTTAGCTATGCTTCTTGAAGCGAGTGGGATTAAGAATAGGGGGACCATAGATGACACATCAAAGATCACGAGTTTTCATTTAAAATAAAAATTATACTCAATATTATGACAACGACTGGAGATTCAGTCGAAGTTTTTTTATTTAGAGAATGTGGTTTAAATTAGTGTTTTTCAGATCTCTTGAAAGAAATGGTATTGGGAGACAAGTACAATAGTACAAGTAGTAACTATTGACTTATCTAAACATTATGAATTTCAAGATAAAATAATCGAAACTGGTGCAGTGATTGGAGATATGGAATTCTTTTATGGTTTGTTCTCCATGTAGTAAAATGGTGTTTTTGAAATTTCTTTCGAAAATGATGGATGTGGAAGAACAAATGTTCCTTGATGGAAAATGTCTAAATGAAAGCGACTATTGAAGGTACCAAAAATGTTCATATGAAATAAAAACTGACGAAATCAGATCCTTAATTGGGATTCTAGTGGATGATTCTTTGATTTTTCAATTTGTTTTAAGAATTTAAATGCGCAAAATAATTCTGAAATTTAATTTTTATCTAAGCGAAAATAACTGGATTTTTACTCAAAGTACTTATAGCTTTCAAAGTGATTATTAATCCCTTGACATAAGAATTTATTTAACCCTTTGCACTCTGAAAAATAATTAGATGCAAAATTATTCACCTAATTCAAAGATTTGTTCATCGCTATGAAAAATAAATATACATAATTATTTAAGTCGAATTTCTTTGAAAAATGAATCTACGTCCCTTAACCATTATGTAGGCATTTTTAACAATTAAATTTGGAAAATAAATAAATAAAGCGTCAAAATGATGCATAATTCTTGAATGAAGAGTCAGAGGCACCATTGGAGTGCAAAGAGTTAATTTTCTAATCAGATGACACATCCTATTTTTTTTTTTTTTCATTTATTGTTGATTAGCATTTGGGATGCTAAAGCGTTTCGAATTGATTTTTGCGTATTAAATAATTCTGTGGCTTAGTTGCAGACTTGAAACTAAAAATTCAGTTATTCAATGCCCATGTCAGACACGTCATTGTATGCGAAGGGGTTAATAATAATTAAAATAGATGGACTTCTTCGATTTACTATATAAACAGATAAATAAAAGATATGCAAATGATTTCAAGAAGGAATTTCTTAAATTACATCTCCTACGTGTTACTTAATCATGGCTCCACTTCGGAATGCGCTGTTTTAATGTGTATTTGTCAAGATAGTTATCTTATAAAGGGCATCCATAATCTACTCAATTTTAAACTTTTATGTAAAAAAATACTGTTTTCTGATTGCAGGAATTACATACAATTGTTTCTCAATATCCTGTTATAATCACAGCATGTAAAATAAAAAAAAACCTTAAAGACTCTGATAGAGACAACGAAAAGGTATCAGTGATCTTTGCTACAGGTAATTAATGGCCAATGTCATTATTCTATTTAAGATATTGGAAAATAATTCTGTTGAATGGAGCATAGTATTGAAATGAACCACTGAAATATATCCAACACCAGTATCACGATACATAATACGACTATCTTGACGATTAGCGTTATTTAAGATTTATTTAACATCCTTTCTTTTATCAACAAGGTACAGGTTACTCAAAAACAGGGGGGAAGCATTTTATGATAATGACTCAGTGAATAGGACAATTCTACTTAGCATATCATATCATATCATATCAAAGGCTGTTTTCATAATTTTTTTTAAATTGTTCCTAGATTTTATAGTAGATCTCAAAACGACATTGGTCCATATCTTGTAGATATTAGACGGTTTTTGATATTACTTTAAGTATTTCTTTATGTAATCCTTAATATTTTCACTGCTTTTATTTCTTATATACTTAAAACCTTTGGACATGGATTCAAATGATAATAAAATATATACCTTGCTTATATATATTACCGATTAAGAGGATCATTTTTACTATTTGTTTGTTTAAATATCATCTGTTTCGTAGTGCATAATAAAACCCAGGATTTCAAATCCACCTAAAAATATTTCTTTATTCTTTGTTGAAGAAAGGGCTGTTTTAATCAAATCGTTCATGAATATAAAATTATTTTAATTACTTATTATTATTACATTTTATAATTTAACGTTTTGTATTATTTCTTTGTTCAAGGATGATTGTACAATTTTATTAGAACATAAATCAAGACGAAAACAAAATATTTAATTTTAACTGATTTAACAAACATATTATTCAAGGATTTTCCTTCTTTCAGCAATAGACACCAAAATTTTGCTTTATTTTTTCAACTGCAACCGTAGCGAGGTCAATGACAACTCCCACAATGACATTCTTTTCATAAACAAATATCAGTGTTCCTGCCTTTTTAATTTCAGTTCGTATCGTTTTAATGAGTATTTAATCATAAATTTTTTTTATTATTCCTCATTACTTAAACATTATTCTAAAAGGATTATTTTCATGCTAATGTAAGTTGTAAAAATGGATATTTAAATATATGCGTGGATAACTTAAAAGTTTCTAAATGGCTTATAACATAAATTTTTTTATTGAATAAACTTTTAAAAGGTCGATAGAATATTATTATATTTTTTATTAGTGCTTGAACCTCGCCAATCTTTTGTGCGAGGAGTTTTAGAGCCTTTTTGGAATTATTTTTTAATGGCAGGTGTTTGCAAAGAAAAAGAGTTCAAAAGTTGGGTACATTCCGTTTACATTAAAGTAAATAGTAGTAATTCAGAAAAGAGCTTTAGACGAGTCTGCTAAATTTTAATATATTTCAATGGAAAGAACATTCATATGCAGGTTTATTTGAAAAAAGAAGGAGCAGATTTAAAATATTTAATTCAAATGAACAATAGATAAAGACACAATAGATCATTGACAGAGGAAAGTTCAAAGTTTTATTCAATACATTCGAGTAGTGCCTGACAAAAGCAGTGCTGTTGTTTGTTTATGAGAAAATAGCAAAGCCTTAGGGGAAGTCATCTTGTGTGCAGCAGTTTGAAAAGAATCGATTTCATTGATGCATAACCGTGTGCAATTCATATAAGGGCAACGAAAAGTCACTTTTCCATAAATATATTTACAATTGATTCGTAGAAGATGAGCTAAAGTCCCAGCCCGGCAAGTTGAGAAAGCTGAAAGTATTCGAAATGATTTCGAGCATAACCATAGGAAATTCACAAAAGGAAGAAATAAAGTTTTATATATTTTGCAGCCACTAGTATGGCGAATGCTCAACAAAATCTATGCCTCTATTCTTCAAGCTCTGGGAGGCTGAATTGTTACAACAGTGACTTCGACTAATAGGGAGCAATTACTTGACGTGTGACAAGAAATAAATTCGGCGTTCGTCGTATAACACGTGTACTTCATATTGACAGCACACACACACACACACACACACACACACACACCACACACCACACACCACACACACACACACACACCCACACACACCCACACACACCCACACACACACACACACACACACACACACACACACACACACACACACACACACTTTAGTGGTGTAAATATGCATCTGTGTTATTATTTATTAGAAATAAATATTTGAGAATAATCTCCTTTTCGAATAACCCTGGATTTGTCAAGATGGTGGATTTAAATCCCAGCCGATCTCTGAACCTCTAACGAAGGTGTTTATCGGGGGTTCTTTAACCTATTTCAGCCCAATCCACTCACCGGCCAGCCCTCTCTTCTGAATTCTTTTCGTTTTTGGCACCTTTCGCCACCACACACAAGACGTACGAGAAAGAAAGCGTCAGAGCCCACAATGTGCGCCTCGCCGAAGGCTGGGAGAGGGGGCGGGGGAATAAAAAAAGACGCGTAATTCACCGAGCAGGATGAAAAGAAGTTTTCCTTACCACCTGGTGGGTAATTCTCTACCCCCTCGACCAGGTGGATTTTGAAGAGGTGCTCCCCCCAACTGGATGTGATGGTGAAGTCAGGGTTGCCAGAGTAATCTTTTTAAGGCCGAATTCAGAAAATGTAGTTTTATTATGTATGAATGTGGCCCTTTTTTTTGTCTTAAATTTCATCTCTAGAATTACAACTCTGAAAATTTAATTTACTTTGCATGCGTGACTTAGGGACAAATAAACGTGTTTACATTAGATATAAAGTAAGCTCTCCATCTCCAGGTGCGTTCATCAGTTGTCTGTTTAAACAAATGATATTTTGAGAATGTTTGCGAAATAACTTTGCAGTTGTCACCTCGAGCGAATGAGTGGGCATAAACACGATTTGTTAAGATTTGTAATAAAACTTTATAGTAGGGTCACCTCATCCAATGGATGAATTAAGCAGTAGACTTATGGATATAGTGATAATTAAATTTTTACTACACTAACTCTCTTAAAATTTAGAATTAAAAAAATTGTTTAGTTATACTTTTAAACCTGTTTAAAATAAAAAAAAAGGAATCAGAATATAACTGGATCATTATTGATTTTTTAAGGTTATATAAACATAAACATTAGTTTAAAAAGTGTTTAAGAAGCTAAAAATGTTATTGAAAATAATCATAATAATGTATATTTATAACCCAAATCATTTGCATACATATATGCGCTTATTTCTATATTATTGAATATATTATCTATGCAATCTCTTTTTACTTGAATAATGATTTTTATAAAAATGCACGCGGAACTAAAATAACTTTAAAAATGTTCAATAAAATGCACAATATTTTATATGTTTTATAATATTAATTCAAATATTTTTGTATTTAGTATATAGAATAGAAACAAAAATTATAACGTAATCGTTAAAGTGAATAATACATACGATCAATAATGGATGAAACAACTTGAAAAATCACAGCCTCTTTTGCAAATTACAAAGACACTTATTTACAAAGCCGAAGAGAGTTAAACTGAAAACAGGCAGATTTTCTCCCTCCCCTTCCTTTTTTTTAAAAAAATGGCAAAAATCTGCCCTTTTTATCCTTATTTTAAGTATATTTGTTGGTACAGAAATACCTAAATTCTTAATTACTGTTCCTATGGAGCAACATATTACTCCCTGCTGTTACAGCAGCAAATTTAAGCCGAAAGGAGCGTCTCTTGTTTTTTGAAGTAGCGCTAATTAGGGAAAAGAGTACGACTTGTGCTACATACTCCCCACATTTGCTTGCACATTTGTGCCCTTTTTACAGGGTGGCACAGTTATACATCTCAGATAGTCATACATCTTCAGAAGAACAACCATGCCCGAACCGGGACTCCCAGAACACGAGGAAGATGCGCTACCTCTGCGCCAGAAAGCCGGCAAAAATGTATTTAAAAATTCGATGTACTTAAGTGCATCGAATTTGGTATGTGATTTTATGATTATAAGTAAAGTTTTGTGTCATTTTTCTTTTGTTTCAATTGGCTGAGATAAACGTGTCTGAAGCACACATTTGAATTTTGGATACTCTTAACTCCATGGCAGAGATTAATCAGTAAAAAACTTTTCAATCGAGGATGACACTAGAGATAGTCATAAGGCTAAATTCTCGCTACCTCAAAAATATTTCGCCATTATTGCACGCCAGTGCCATGCAAGGTATTCTCTGGCATAAAACCTTTATCAGGGGGGGGTATGCGAGAATGATTTAAGGGGACTGGGTTTTACCTTATTTTCAAAGAACCTTGGCTTGATTTTGATTTCCTGATCTGGCAGCCCTACAAGGGGCATTTCCTCAATGAGGAGTATATGGTCCCGCAGCTGATGGAGGGTACTATTTTTTATTTTTTCGCTTGGATTTCCTTTCCTCGGAGGTACATCCCCGTGTGCATCTGTTGTTGTAATTGGAGTTGAATGGCATCCCCCATGCACGCTCTTCCCAGTTACGATGATAGACCTTTCACCTATGAAGGGATGGACTCACTTGGGGGGGGGGGGCTTTGGGAGTTAGTATAATGTAGATATTTCGTGCAAGATGGTCGTGAAACAGATGTATGCCACATTTAATGCTTATTTGTGACTGTCGCAGCACGTGTTGCGAATCTGCTATACATGTGGAGGAGAGGCCCACAATACGGCGTTTCCGTTCAACTGAACAGAGAAGATTCATTAAGGATTGTTTAAAACTGAGCACGAAATGTTTCCTTTCGTGACTTTCTTATTAAATGGAAATATAATATGAAGAGTGAAGCTTTATTTAATTAGTATTAAAAGTTAAAATTATTTAATGTTACTTGATTAAGAAGAGAGAATTTTCTAATCTAGAATTGTTAAGGGTTCTTGAAGAGGACAGTGATCTGAAAGTTTGACTATTGCTAGTGTGTTTCTTCGCAACTCAAAGTTGAACTGAAAAATCTCTTCTTTAATGTTTAATTTTTATTCAATTATTCCGTTATGAAAAATAAAGAAATTAGAGGAAATAGTCTCCCCGAAAATTTCTCGTGGACTCTCTAATAGAGATACCATTTCCTCTTTCCCTTGAGTGAAATTCAGGGTCTTGATATTTGTGTGCTAAAACTTTATTTTCAAGGTACGATCTATAACAATTTAAAATTTAAGGAACTAATATCGAAGTCTTTTTTATTCTCTTCCGAGCTTATTTTATTATCTTCCTGATAGCCCTTTATTTTATAAGAAGAATCAAACAAAATATGGCTAATCTGGCAACATCTAATACATTTTCCCCTTAAAAGAATCCATCCTTTTGTAAAAGTAGGTAAGTAAGTTTCAATGGCAGAAGAGAAATATTGCTACGCACCGAAATTCTTTGTCTAAAATTTTTTTAATATTAGAGTATAACTTCCGTAGATCCTTCTTACACGGATTTTTTAAAAACATTTTAAAACTAATTATTTTGAAAATTATCTGATTTCATAACATTTTATTACAGTTTGTTGTGCAACTATACTTGCCGAATTTAGTTATTTTAGTTTTTTTATTGAATTTCTTTTTAGTTTTATTGAATGACTTAGGCTTCAATCCTTAGATGATATCACCGCTTTAGGGCAGTAACATATATTCCTTATGAGAAATGAGTCAATAATTCTATATCATTCTGATATACCGAATTAGTACCATATTCTGTCTATATATAATATAATCTTTTTTGAATGACCAACTCTTTAACATCTATATTAACATTATTAATATAGTCATATCAAGTAGCTTTGATAAGCTATATCTTATCAAAGTGTAAGAAATAATTTTAATTCAAACTTGGCCAGTATATCACGTGCATTCTGATTCTTATAACATTGTCCGTAGGACTGTTCCAAAATTTTATATTGTTGTATTTTTTGATATTGAAGGATGATCCGAGTCTCCATTAATGTCATATGTAAATATTAAAAGCTTTGATATGAAATAGTACAATTTGAAATTGCGATTACTTTCGAACAACTCTATCTGTGCTTCGTATAGAGATTCTACAAAGAAATAGCGTTTTTGATTTCTCTCCGAGGATGATGGATGATGATGGGTTTTAGTCTTTGATGGCATATTTCGAACTCATTAACTTTCATACGAAAAAAATAGTCAAGATTAAACCAATGATTGGGTCTGAAAGACGAATTCGAAGCAGAACAATTATTTTGCATATATAGCTACTCTTTTATTAAAAGAAACAATAGTAATTCAACTAATTGCAAACTTATCAATGTAAAATCTCGGGTTCAAGTCTCGGTTTGCCCTGAAAGTCATATGTTTGGGATTTGGACTTGTTGAATCTTTTCTTCTGTTCGTGCGTGACGTTGATATTTGAAAAACGATCCTCCGGGGGGGGGGTCATCGTTGTAAATAATGGGACAAAATTTTTGTGGTTTTAAAATATGCCCTTAAATTAAATATTATATTCTAAACCAACCCATTAACTATCTTAGAAATGACGCATTTCAACATTCTTACTTATTCTTTTACCTTTTTTTCCTTTTGCAGTACATGGTCATTTACCAATTGTTTTGTTCTGTAATTGTGAGATTCGTATTCACTATTTGTAAACTACTATCACAAATATGCATTACAGAGTCTCTCTATTAAGTATCATCGTTAGAAATATAGATTTCGTGGGATTCTTAAAAGCTGCCAGGTCATTGAAATCAGCAAATAGCAATTAAAATAAAGATTTTGAAAAATGTTAGAATTATTAACTTTATAGGAAACAAGATTTAAAGATGCTTCTCGAAAATTCTTGATATTATATCCTGCTTCGAAATTTAAAAGAAAAGGGGGGGAGTGGCTCAAACGAAGATTAATTCTTTCTTTGAAGAGTTTATGTCATTGCTATCTGGAGACGCCGAGGGGACGTTACTGCTGCTGATGATGATGTTATTTAATTAAAGATTTTTCTGTTTGCTTATATGTTACATTCTTCAAATGAAGTACTTCATGTATACCTCGGTTTTGGTTTTGTTATCTTAGATTTTGCCTTCTTACAAAATAAAACCTCTTTACCATTATCTAGCCTTATAATTTCATTTTACACTCAGCGGATGATTTCGGCAACAATGAATCTCAAGAGATTTTAAAACATTAAAAATTCATTATCTAAAAATTTATGTAAAAAAATCAAATCTCACTCATTTTATTGTAAATTTTATATATGGTGAAAGGAAAGCTTAAGAAAGGAAAGATAATTTTTTAGGTATAGGATGAGAATTTAAATTATAAAACTTAGAGTGCCATTGAAATATTACTTAAAATTATAACCAAAAGAAAGTTTTCAATGAAAATGGAACATTTGTTTGGTGTTCATTTTATGAAATGTACGCTCCAAATTTTGGTTTGTTACTCGATAACTGTATATTTAATTTATCGTAATGATGCCACTTCAATACACTTCCATGATAAATTAATTCTTTGTTTAAAAATGTCTGATTTAACACAAGTAGATGTTTTCTGGCTAAATTTTATGTTTAACATCCTAAAAATATTTTTTTAATGCCAAAGAAATTTCTTTACCTTTAAAACCGAAAGACAAAGAGAAATACTCAAGACATAGGTATTCGACTGAATTAGCAAATTAATAGGAATTATTGGTTTTAAATTACAAAAAAAGTTACTGAGTTTGCTAAAAATATTCTAATTGAATCTGTTTCCAGTCATTAAATTCTCTTTGAAATATATTTCAGAAAAACACAGTGAATTCCAAAGTTACAAGAATTTTAAATCAATTGAGGATTTTTGCGTAATTTTTCAATTTACAATGTAACCACTCTGTTAAAAAAATCAGTTTTAGTCACGAAATTTGAATTATATTCACATTGATTTTAAAACTCGTTACATGTAAAATTTCTAACCACTAAATTATTAAACTTCCTTTAATTAAATTATTTATAATATAAATTTTATTTAGTATTAGCTGTGAATTCTTCATTTTAGGAATAAATTAAGCTGGGATAGGGATAGATCGGAATTAGATTATATATTCTAGTGAAAAAAAAATTAGTTGATTGTCACGTGCAAGTCTATATTTTTTTTGATTGGATAAATTTTAATTTAAAGTGTATTAAACATCCAAAAATAAATATTTGAGATTATTTGAATATTTGTGTTACTTAACATAGTGTGAAATCCCGATGGTGAACTCTAATTTCAAAGTTGGAAATCCGAGATTCGAAAAGAATCGCACCAAAGATTCTATTTTTTTAAAAAAATGAATGCCTCAACATATTCAAATGGAAAAAAAAATGAATCAATTGCTCGTCAAGTGGAATTCCAATAATTCTCGATTAGAAAGTTTTTAATTTAATATGTGGGCCACCATTACTTGGTGGTAGGTTCAGTTATTAGAAAAAGAAATAAGTACGAATCTGATCTCAGTATTGATCTGGGTCATATTTGGTGAGGTGAGCATTAAATTTTATGCCTGAAATCAAATGTTCTTCCGTTAGTGTGGCGCAGAAGTTTGAAGAGGGAAAGTAATCGTCTCCTTATCCGATTACAGCTCCAAATTCCTCAAATGCCTAAAATAACCTTCATACTACTTCGCGAGGGAAACGTTAACGCAACTAACCTAACCTAATGCGTTTTCCTGTTTTTTAATGAATGATGGTTAACAAACAAAATGGGATAATTAATACGTCCAAGCAGCATAAAATACTTCCTCATTTAACACTCGAAGGGGATTTTATTTTCCATGTAGACGTACCTGACGACGGCCAATGACAAGCATCCAAAATTTTAAATTTTATTTCCATCATTACATGCTTTTAGAGGCGACATGATTATTGATGGAAGAGGGGGGGGCTGCACGACTGCTCACCTCTGAGGGACCCGTTCCGGAGTCGTCAGTGAGTGATCTGACGAGCACCTTGTCATCCCCCAGACAGGAGGTTAATTGAATCATGATAGGCGCCTTCCTCCCCTCGCGGAAGACATCGCGCCCATCTTCTAACAAGTGGGTCAACTACGTGCCGGAACCTGGAACTACCCAAGGACAAGAAATAAAAAGTGATTGGAAGCCTTTAGCCTGACATATAATTGGCAGTTGTCATCCTGTTCTTTGTTTTATTGCAAGCATCCACTTTTCGTCTCCTCTTTTTCTTGTTCGCTCCTACCTTTATCTGAAAGGAGGATGACTCCGCTTGAATATGTATATTTTTTATTTTGATTTATATATATATTTATTTTTTAAAAGTTTTGTCTTCAATCTTTTAGGGAACTGGAATGCCTCATAAACTTTTGTTTTGTTTTGTGTGCTTGTTTATGATGGCTTGCGGTGACGCAATGCTTAGCGGAATAGGGTCAAGACGGGTTAGCACTCGCTTGAGAAAAGTCAATAGGATTCAATGGGGTGAATGTAAATTTGCTTATGAGTAACGCTCACCTGTCACTTGGGTTTTAGGAATATTTAATCAGAAAATTAGCATTCTCTTAATTTCTGAAGTAATAAGATAAAAAAAAAATATGTACCATTTTATCCATTAAGATATTCCGTGTAGTTAAAATGTATTGGATATATATTTATTCCATGTATTGGATAAAACCTTGTTTTCTAACAATGTAATTATTTGGGTATAATTAGATGCGGGGAACAGCATAAGGAGCACAAGGGAGATTCTTCTCTCTAAAGTTTTTTACTAGAATAATCCAAAAAGGTGTAACCTCTTAACAGTTTCGCCCGTATGCTGTGCGTGCATCGATTTATTGAATTTTGATAGTTGTAAGTTGAAAATAAACCATTCATAATGATTATAATTCAATATGAAAATTACTTCGAAGTCATAGATAAGTCATGCATTCAATAGATTTTCATTTGAAACAAAATAAGACACTATTTCTAAAATAGAAGGTCATCTTATAAGATAGTAAAGAAAATAAAACAGTAAAGTGGTTAAGTTGCATATAGGCATAAATTTTCTTGGAGTTTATTCCCGAACCGGGATATTCAGATTTTCGCAAGATCAATAACGCCTCTTTGATATTTATAGTAAATAATATAAGGTATGTGGAATGGCACTTTTCAAGTTTAAATCAGTAAGAGAAGTAATCTCCAAACTTTCTATCATACTTCGTGATAAAAGTAATTCCCCCCCCCCCATATAAAATTTGTGGACTTTGGGCAAAACCAAGAAAGCCAGGAAGGCTCAGATTCTTATTTTCAGGATCTCACACATAGGACCATTTCGTGCTTCTTAATATAGTGCTGAAAAACGTCTTTTGGGTGCATTTTTACATGTCGCTTGACACCAAGCGTCTTCAAAGCATCGAGATAAATAGAAAATTTCAATTATTAACAAAGTTTTAAAGCATTAGTAAATAAACTCATAACTATTATGTTATTCATAAAATTGTTAGTTTTGAAAATGGATGCCTATAATTCCTTGTCAGAAATTCACTCTAAAAATGTTTACTTGAACGCTTAATAGCGCGTTAATTTTACTCTATATAACTAGCTATACAACTAGCTATTTTGAAACAATATCATCAATATCGATGTCATTCAGTATTTTTTTCATTTAAAGAAATATATAAAGCATAATTTAATGAATGAAAACAATCGGAAGGGCATACTTTTGTTCGATTTCTCAAAGTACACAGGCATTACTCATCCACTGCGCATAATGAAACGAAATTACAAAACTCGAACAAGTTAATCATAATAATGTATCATCTTCAACAGTTTTGAAAACTATTTTGGAACATAGCAGTTTTATGTCATGATCAAATAAAGGAGGGGAATGCCTGAATAAGCAAGTTTTTCCTAAAATTCATTTCACACTGAAAAAAAGATATAACCTGATGGATTGTTCGACTATCAGAATCCCTCGACTAGCAATTTCAGACGATTTAACCCCACACAGGGATTGATACACAATTAAATGTGCTTGTGCCCGAAATATTTGGTCATCTTTAATCCCATAACTTTCGCCTTGCCAGACGTTTTTTTTTTAATCCTCACCCCTATTTTGGCAAACTAAATAGCTTCCGATGCATTCGTAAAAATGTAGTCTCTGAATCCGATAAATGGCAGTACACAACCTCGCATAAACGATGAGTCAATGGTAAAATTGCGTTTGGAACCCGCGTACCCATCAGAGTGTCAGTTGCATTGACTTGATGGTAAATTCTCAGCTTCGGGGCCAAGTTTGAAATTTGTTTCCACCAAAGAATCACTGAGGAGGCAGTATGGTGCACGTTAAATTATTGGCCATGTTGGTGTGTTGTGCAAGTTCAGAGAAAAATTAGCTACTCGTTTTCAAATCCCGTTTAAAATCGGATTATGGTTTAAAATTTCGTGTTCCATCCCCATATAGATCTTGTGCTACTTAGAAACGGGACATAAATATCAATTAAACCTTCCTACTATGACACTAAGTTCTAGTGGCATTTAAAGTAAAAGGTATAACGGTATAAGGTATAAGTTTTCCAAATTAATTCATCTCTAGACAGTAGATTTTAAACAAAAGAATATATATTTAATTAAATTAAAATGTACGCATGAAAAGTTCAATTCTTCTCTTTTATAAAGAAATTTCAAATCAAATCAGATTCTTCTTTGATTTCATAATCTAATTCCATTTAGTGTGGTATCCTCCATTATTTCGATCTTAGTTTTCGTTTCACTATCCATATTATTAGAATTACGTATTTCAAAAGAACGTATTTCAAACTTGTATTTTGTTCGCAATATTCTGGTTCCGTAATGTTATATATATCTATAAAAAGAGAACGCTTCAAAATGCCGTCTAACTAACCTTCAATTATTCGACAGTACTCGGCTATTACATTCTGCACTCCACTTCTAGTTCTTGGAATTAAAACAGCAGTTACTTAAAGATTTTTTTTACCATAATATATCTTCGGAGAATTTTATTTAACTACTATCATTATCGAATTAATGTCGCTATTTCTTTCGGATCTGTGACACATTTCAAGCATTTTAATGGCTTATTCTTTTTAAGCCGGGATTTTTGAAACTGATCCTGCGCAATAGTTTTTCTTTCTAACCTTCAAAACCGTTCGTGTAATAGATTAGCTCCAATTCTGAAAATTGATTGGTTTCAATTAATCATAGTTAGGTTAGCTTATAAATAATTCGATTTTCTTGCAATCATTCAATAAGGAATAACTGCACACCCTGTTAACGAGATTGATTTTCTGCTTTTGGTTTTTTTCGAGAAGAAAACTAGAATAAACGGGTTGATCCATTTGGAGACCTAAATAGTTTTTTCTGTCTTTCGTAATTATTGTGATATGATTGTTTGTTGACTATTGATGTCAATCATCTGTTTTGTGAGAATTACAAGACTTCTGAAAGTTTATCCTTCGTGTAATTGCTATTCCAATTAAATTTATTCAAATCGCTTTTGTACTTTCTCTTGCGCATTGTATAGAAAAAGTATTGTGATCGTTCAAAAAACTCGAACACGAGATTTTGACGAATTCTTACTTTCCGACCTCCTTGAGTGAGAAGAACATATTTGGAAAATGTCTGTCTATTCGTCTGCGACAAAGATTACTCAAAAACGCTTTGAGCTTGACGGATGAAATGTAGTGCATGCTCTTTGTATCAGGTTCATAGATTTTAAATCAAATTTCGGTCAAACTCCCGTAAGAAGAAGTCTATGTCCCCCTGTCCAAATGTACGCTAACACGATAACTACAAAACAGAGAGATCTAAATGGATAAAATTTGGTACGCAGATTATCATCCATATTGTAAACATATATCCAATTTTGAACTAAATCCAACAAGAGGTTGACCGTCTGTCGGTCTGTATTTTTAGAAACATACAAACTCGGTAACTTAAAAGTGCAATGTCTTAAATGTATCAAATTTGGTATGGGATTTTCTATCTATAAGTGTCATTTTATGTCAAATTTTTGTTTCAATCCATTGGGAAAACGGGTCTGAAAAGAAAATGTGACTTTTAGATTCTATTAATCGCAATACAGGAATTAATCGCCAAATCATTTGCCAAGAATGGTAAGAAAATTTCAATAAAAAAAAGGTTTAGTTTACCAAAGGTTAATATTTCGTGACTATAGTACATCAATACCATTCAGAGCGCTCTTTGAGATAATACCTCTATTAAAGAGTATGTGAGAAAGTGTTTCCCAATGTTTATATATAAAAAAAACATTCTATATACCATAACTAAAGTTTAAACTTTGTTTACCAAGAACTAAATGGTTTCAATATTTTAAAGAAAATAATTTAAAAACAAATAAGAAACAACGATTTTTTTTCAGTATGATTTTCAGCTCAGCAATTCTGTTGTTTCACTCTCATTATTCTAAGAGAGAGCTGCCTTTCCCCCCATAAAACAAATGAGGAAATAATGGGCTGTTATAAGATGAAATGCTTTCACTTCCATGACAAATTTTCATCTAAAATAAAAAAAGGAATTTTTGTTTGTTCATACTCTTATGCGCTGCCTTACTTTTCAACAGATTCTGATGAAACTTTAGCTAATTATCGCTGGCACTTGCACGAAGGTTACATTTTAAAATTCACAAGAGACAAACTGTAAACGGCAAACGACGCATGTAATTCGGAATTATTTGCCCATATATCAAACAAAATAAAGTTATGATTGATGCCTATCAATGGGAGCGATGCGATAAGGAACAAGACAACTATTCTTAACGGAAAGTTGATTGGAGAAGAAGTGCTCATTTCACGCATTCCCATTATTCCCATTGACATGGATTCAAGATTTCAAATGACTGCAGTTCTCCATTTGACTTGCATTCCATCAGCAATGCTCAAGGTCAATCACTTCAAGTGTACAAATTATACCTAGAAAATCCAAGTTTTTCACCAGACTAGTTGTATGCCGAATGCTTGCAAGTCAGACAATCAAGAAATTTATTTGTTTTTGCCGAAGACGGAAAAAAATATTGTTTATAATAAGCACTTAATCAAAAAGTAAAAATAGAATAATCATTATTTGTATTTGTTTTTTTATTCATCATTAAATTACAATGTATATACTCATTGCTCATAGGGAAATAAATATTCTTTCTATCATTCCTAATTTAAAAAGGTAGCTATTTTAAACTTCTAACGATATCTCCAAAATTATTTCTTCAGCTGGTGCCTAGCAGCAACGCACCAAGCACGTTAGATATTGATAAAATCCTGTTCTGTAATGCATGCACTATTGTGGTGTATACCTACATCGAGCCCACTTATGACCGATCACTATGATTTATTTTCTAGAAAGAAACAATTTTTTAATTCTTTCCACTTAGTATGCTCCTGTGAATTCCAAGAACATGAATATTTATTCTTTGATTTCTCATCTTCGTTCTCGAGATTATACTGTGGCAGTTATTCTAAGAGAGAAGAATGGAAACAAATTGACGGCATAATCGCAAATTCAAATTTTAAAAAAACGTGTTGTTGCTAATACTGTAGATGGAAATCCATCGAATTCATGCCCTTTAAATTTTAACTGAACAATTATGATGTTCTCCGTTATTCTCCGTATAACACTAAATTACCAGTGGGCTTAGTAATTAAAAAAACTAAAAATAGGTTCCCTTTCTTTGTTTTAAGTTTCTTTCTTTCTTTAAAATTCAATTTTTTAAAAAACGTGTTGTTGCTAATACTGTAGATGGAAATCCATCGAATTCATGCCCTTTAATTTTTAACTGAACAATTATGATGTTCTCCGTTATTCTCCGTATAACACTAAATTACCAGTGGGCTTAGTAATTAAAAAAAACTAAAAATAGGTTCCCTTTCTTTGTTTTAAGTTTCTTTCTTTCTCATATTATTCAAAAATTTAAACGTTACCCTAACCTTTTTTGAGGCAGCTATTTAAACAAATCGTTTCTCATCATAGAAATGATAATAATGATTTCATACGCGCGTCTTGGTTTTAAATGCTCTGACCAAACTGTATTTTGTATACATGACTGTAAAATATTTTGAACTAATGAAGATTTAATTACCCGAATAGGTCATTCATTAAGTCGTTAATTTTAAAAATGATTAAGCAAGCATATAGCTTACTTCTTACTTTAAAATTATTAAAGCTATTATTACAATGAGGTAACAACCTCATATCAATCTCTCTACTCTTCTGGTTTAAATTCCAATCTCTTTGCCATCATTTAACCTTACTATTAATCCAATTGCACTGTTGGTTTACGGCCATCCCTTAAGAGTCCTTAAACGCTGAAATTAAAAAGAATGGCCAAGAAAAGGGGAGGGAGATCACGTAATCCGAAGACCACTTTTGCCATTTGCCATCATCCAACCACGCCCACTTCAGTGGAACATTAGGAACGATTACACAAAGCGCTAACCGATAGTTATCGTCTATAAAAAAAATAAAAAATTAGAAAAAGGCGAATTCTTTTTGGACGGGGTGATGCTATAACAATGCTCCGAAGGCATTTTCGTTTAGGGTGTATTATTTTATTCGATAACAAAATTCTTCCAATTCTGCAGATGGTATTAAGGACGTGATGATGGGGAACAATGGGAGGAAAAAAACCAAAAGCGGAGTGAAAATCGTGTGCAGGGATTTATTGCGATGGAGATAAGAAAATAGCAATGATTATCGAATTTGAAAAAGAAAGATTAAACGTATGTTCGTGTCGGAAGATGGACACTTCGTTTTTGGCAACACATTCGTTGGCGATAGATGCGAGAGCTATTTTCGTTTTAGAGCCTACGAAGAAATGTTGTGAAAATCGGGAGGTTACAAAAGAGAGATGTAGAACACACGTAATTTAAGTTCAGTTTTTAGTACCGGGGAGAAAAACAAACATGTATTTCCTCAATGAAAAAAAATTAAACTAGATGTGAATGTTTGGTCTGAAACATTGAACCATAAGACTGTCTTCAGCCTGATTTGTCCACCTTTATTTATTTTTTTAAATCACTTCCAATTATAATATTTTTCATAAAATTTATACTAAACACAAGATTTTTTGTAATATCATCGTGACGATGCAGTAAGTAAAGAATAAAACATATTTGTGTAAAATCTGACTATAATTTTTAAGAATTTATTAACATAAGAGTGAAAAAGGTATGGAATGAAACAGAGATTGCTGAAAAGTTTATTTTCACTTTCTTGTATACGAAATATATTTGAAGATAAAGCAATGGAATAGACAAAAACTTCGGACAAAAAATTTTGATGAACCTCTTTTAGACCTAGAATCCGAAAAACACATTTTCTCGCATTATGTCTTTTCTATACATCTGAGAGAGAGATACTCCCCGAAACATTTCGAGTTAATAAAGGGTTAATATATGAAATTTAGTGTATGAATTTTACACAGAATTTGTAGATTCCCGTCAAATTTTCTGTCGCGAAAAAAGGCGTCCACAATGCATATTCGGGTCTGTAGCTCCCATTCCAGAGATTAATCGCTCTGAAAAATCGTCTAAGGTTACACACTTATAAACTGCATCGTAGTTATGGCTCGCCAAATTGCATGCATCAATACTTCAAGAGAACCATTTTTCTTTACTATACAATTAAAGGACACAAATCATGTAAAGGACTCTGAAAATAATAGCAGAACACTCAACGTGTTCTTAATACACTGCGAAACTATTGTGGGGAAAAGTTAATACTTCAAATTTTAATTAAACTTTAACTTTAATGAAAAGTCGAATTTTTAAGTAAAAATTTGATCCTTTTATTATTATTATTATTATTTTGAATATCCTTTTCTTAGCGAAACACCTGCTTCTAAACAGTTCGCAAGATGGCACAAAGAAGTGACAAATTTGTTAGGTTTGAACTGGTTTGTAAAACATTTTAAACGATTCTATACATCGCTTGTTGTAAAAAAAAAATCTCATAATCCATGAGCATAACTAACGTCATATTCAAAGTGCCGCCTGTGTGTTTATGACTTCTGTATGTATATAAGAGATGGCAAGACTCACACTTTTGAGTCGTACAGTTTACAGTCTGACACATGCGCGTGCGCTGGATTGGAAGTTATACGTAAATAATCTTAAGAAAATTTATAAACGATGAGAAAGTGAGACGTAATGTCACTGTAAAGATAATTTTCTTAATTTTGAGATGATGCAAGCATTGTGTTTGGGTACTGATTTTTTTAGTATTGCTAAAAAATGTATTATTAAAGCGTCAATCCCCCCCCCCATCAGCTTTTATAGGGACCATAGAAGGTACTAAATAACATGTGTGCTAAATTTTCTTTGAATCCGATGAGAAATGTGGAATTGAATAAGGTTCAAATAAACAAACTTGCACTTACATTTATATACAGAGTGAATATGTTAAAAAAAAACTTTATTATTATTATTTTCTTGTTACGTACTTTTAAAAAAATGCTTTTTCTTAAATTCTAATGTTTCATGTTTAAGTTTATAAACTTATTTTTGTGCCTAATTTGTATCATTATGATGTCAAGATCTCCTTATTTAACATACTTATTGCGGTGATGCCAGAATTGGGGAATATTCTTTGATTTAACGAAAGTGGGGATAGCTATGCGACTGATCAAATTCAGCCATCAGCGATCGTTTGTAATACTTAGAACACCTCATTACAGCAATGCATGATTAAATGTATTACAGAACACAGAAGTAACTGATCAGTCGAGGGTAAAGTTCAGTTTACGAGCAAATCCAACAAAGAATAGTTTTATAAAACATTTTTATGGTTTTACCCTCTTAAAGGCCATGGGAAGTATGCTTCCCACCAAATTTATCTATCTTCGAATGAAGTTATATAGATTGATAAAAATTCGTAAACATTTTTAAGTAAGGTAGATGCTTAGATGCTTCAGTTCCTTATCTCACACAAAATGCCGTGTTTTTATTTGTTTCTTAATTATTATTTAACAAAATTAATTAATTAATCAAATTAAATTTATCTAAAAAGTTAAATGAATCACTTTTCTTATGCCAATCCCATTCCTAAAAATATTTTAATATACCAGGACAAGAAAAAAAAATGGCCCCTTGAAAGGTTAACGAGTAAAATAAATACGAAAGGCAGCGGAAAGAAATAACTGTATACGAGAATATTATTGTATAAAAATATAGCTATAAAGTATCAAATATTTGTTTAGTTTTTTTTATCATAATTGCTTTAAATATTCAGAGGATAGAATGTGCCAAATTTCATAGGCGAAAAACAAATTTACTTAAAAGACGTACGAAGGAACATTCATCCGTTATATTACATATATATGGTGAGAGAGAGAGAGAGAGAGAGAGAGAGAAATATACAGACATACAGATAGACTGAGACAGAGAGCGATTTCCATCGTTTGTTCTATTTATTTCTTTTTTACACTCTTATTTTGATTTGGCAGTTAAAAGTTCGAAATTTTTTCTCATTCTCTCTCATATATTTGTGGAATTCTTTTCTTGATTTACTGTAATCTTATGGCTATTTAAATTGAGATTGCGTACCAAATTAATTTTTTTACGAATTAATGATGTTTGGTACCATAATTAGATTATCAAAGATCGTAATAAAGGAAAGAAATACATATATTTATGTTTTTATATTAACTTAATAAAGCTACTTTGCAGTGGTTATGATGACGCTTGCGTTTTTGAACGATTTGTTGCCAAGTAAAATTATATTAGTTTTAAATAATACAAAGAAAAATTAAATTTACGATTGCAAATTTCAAAGTTATCATGTGAGAACATTATTATTGTTAACTCATTGTTTGCCTTAGCTAATTTAAGTCATTAATCAATTTAAACCGGTTTGAAACAATTATTCTATTTCTCTCTCTGCCCCCTTCTCTCCGTATATAATGATAATTTATCTTACGATTATTATATTAGTGATTATTTATCTTAAGTAATTTAAGTCATTAACCAGTTTAAAACAATCACGAGACTTCTCAATTGGTTCCTCTCTCTCTCTCTCTCTCTCTCTCTCTCTCTATATATATATATATATATAATGATAATTTTAAAATTTTCACTTTCGATTTTTCTACCTAGCAAACAAAGTTTTGGAGTTCGACCGATTTTGTGATGAAATAACTGCTATGACGTCATAGTTCTACATTAAGCGCATCTGTTATCAAAGAAACATACGTAATAATAAAGCAATACTGGTAAAAGCGGATCACGCTTTTATAAACGCATCTGCTTTCTAAAAGCCATTCATAGTAATATATATACATGCAATACTGATTATAGTATATATACAAATGCAATGCTGGTTATACATTATACATGCAATATATACATGCAATACTGGTTAAAGCTGGTAAATATATGCTTCGCCTGTAAATTTCGGAGACATCAAAACGTCCTAACCGAAACAACATGTTCTCACATGATAATAAGAGTAAATAGATTTTTCCCATTAAGAAAAATATTCGTGAAAATTCATTTTCAAAAATAATCAGTAAATTAAAAAAAAGAAAAATAAAATAAAATTTTGACCCCTGTTGGTGTTTACGTATCTAGGTGTGATCCTCAACTCTTTAAGAATGAATCGCGTAAGTGACCACCAATAAAAAGATCAGAACGTAACGAATTCTCTTCCTCCTCATCTACATTCATACACGTGCATCATAAAAATGTTCTCTCTTTTTTCCCCCCTGCTTTGCGGTGAGCTTCTGTTAAAAGGAATTATTAACCACCCTTCGTACCCGGATGGGAATTAATTGCATTACGTGTGCTTACATCTCGCAAACACTGTTGACAAGGTTCGTAATGGCGAACATTTACTACGGTGTGCGTGGCTCCAGAGGGGTGACACAACCCTTTGGGAACGCGCGTTTAAATGATACCTTACCGACAGAGCTGGTTCTTCAAGACCAGTAGCGAGAGGGAGGGATAGCGTGTTAATTGCTGTTGTACGCGTTTTTCGACCTCGTCCATCTTCTGCCTGCGGCCTTTGCCGGGAAGGGGGTCGTCTCCAAATTAAAGTGATGATTGATTTTATCATGAGGGATTTGCTCAGGTGACTTAGAGCTAGCTGACTTGTCGGATATTTTTTCAAAGTATATTTACACAAATTTTTCATCTGGTTCGTTTAAGAGTTTTTGTTTAACTCTTACCCATAGTCGTTATTCTAAGCCATAAAAAATAACGGAACTGCATTGTTTTATATGTCTAAAAATCATGGCCGGTCTTGAGCCGATTGGATTGATTAGGCTAAATGGGTCTTCCGTCAGTGTATTCTTAATTCAATATAGCGATGTGAGTCCCATGGGACAGACAGGACACGTTGGCTAACCATCATTATAAAAAGTTCGAAATTGTTCAGAATTCAATAAAGCAATAGCAGCAGAACTATATAGTAGCTAAAAGTAAATATTGTAGCTATAGTAGTAAAGCTATAGTAGTAGCTATATAGTAGAACTCAGTAGAATATTTTAAAAAAATAGTTCAAATCAAATGTAGGAGATATTAAAACGCAAATCTTTTTATTAAACAGTCTTATCATGTCAGAACATGATTTTGTTTTTAGAAATCAAGTTTGTGGCGTCAACAAAAATCCGTAGGCGGAAAATAAAAATTTTATTATCTGCACGAGCATTTAAAAAAAATCAGCTTTTAATAACGCGTTGCCATCGCATTTTACAAAAGCTCTGATTTTTTAAAAAATAAGTTATTGACTACAGTGAATAAAAGCTGGATGAATGTCATTCTGAGCACGTGATTATATGAAATGAAATAAATAGGAAATGCGATATTTTTTTAAACAATAAATGCAAGACAAAGTTTTTTTTTTATCGTTTTCAATACTAAAGTGACTCATTCGATGAAATAATTAAAATGAATAAAAATATAATTTAACTTGCAAGAGCACGTGGTGCTTGGCCGTTCAAGCAAATGATGTTCTGACATGATACATTGAAATATGCAAAGCAAATTTCATTTCAATCTTTTTTTAAAAAATTAGTCTTGGATAGATTAAATATTTTCCCCATTTCACATGTCTGATCTCGCCATTAATAATAATAAGCACAATTACATTTAGATAGATCTCATTAAAAATAAAACAATGAAAAACTTCGGCCTTATTTTTAATCTATAAAAATAAATCATTTCTACTCTGATATTTCTTTTTCAATTCCTATTTAAAAAAAAAACACTTTAAATTCGAAATTTTGAAAAGGGGCAGGGGAACATTATTGAGCGAGTTCATTAGAAAAAGTATAACTATCATTATTTCCAAAATGGGCTCCGCATCTCCTAAGGCCGGTCGTGCTGGAAGTTCTACACAGAGAAGTGTTTCAACTCGTACATCATTTAATCAGGTTGTCCTTGAAATTGTGTATTCCAAGGTCTTGGCTCTCTGCTCTCCCACTGATTAATGTAACTGAATGACAAATGCCTCGATCTGAAAAAAAATTAATATTTTTGGGAGTAAAACTGATATTTTTTTCGGACCAAAGCGCAGCTGGAAGAATGATAGTTTTTGACTCATTATTCAATCTGACAGGCAAGATTGCCCCATATCTAACTTTCAATTAAATAAAGTTGTTAAATAAAAAAAATAGCATCAGCTGTTGAATTTACTTAAACCTTTTAGGCCCTAAAGGAAAGACGTCCTGGAGATCAGACTTCATTGCTCTATTAGGTAAATAAATCCTATATTTCATGGGTTTATCGTTGAAAGAACCGTTTTTACATCGAAAATTTTTTTTAATCATGTAAAAGTTGGATCAAAAGTGTCAACTGCAAGCAAGTTAAGATATATTAATTTAGTTATTTGACATTGATTTAAAATAACTCGCTCTTAATAAAGGAAGTTTTCTTTAATCTGTCTGAAACAAATATACTTATAAAAATATTTTTTCACGTAGGTAAATAAATTATTAAACCTGCTAGATGTTAATTACCCGCCTGCTTTCTGGCACAGAGGTAGCGCGTTTTCCTCGTGTTCTGGGAGTCTGGGTTCGGGCACGGTTGCTCTGTGTGCTATCTGTGAGATGTGTGACTATGTTCCCCTGTAAAAAGGGGCTGTGCCAGCGAATGTGATAAGAGTTTAGCTAAAGTCGTACTCCTGACTCTTGTTGGCGCTACTTGAAACAAGTGACCCTCATCCTTCGGCTTAAAATCTGTTGATGTATCAGCGGGGCTTGTCCATGGCAAGTGCCATAAGTAACAACATGAATTACCGAGATCACATAATTTTCAATACTGCATCGAATTCTACAACTTTCTTTCTACGAAGGAAAAAAAAACTCTCGAAACAGAGTCCAGAGAGTTATATCAATGAATTTTAGGAATGCTAACCTGAGAATAGGTAGAATATTGTGTATAAAAAATGTCACGGGAATTCAAAATCTATCTATCAATTTTACTAATAATCTTTCAGTCTTGTTTTATAACCTATAGTTTACTTTTAAATATGAATGAATGATTCACAATTTTCTAGCTTCCTTTAACTATTCTACTTGTGAATTTTATATAAACTTGAAGATAATTGTTGAAATTTAAAATAAGACGAGTCAATATTCAAATTTTAAAGATACCAAATCAATCCATTTTGTGAGCAAACATGCATGTTTTAAACATAAATTTAGTACATATTGATTAAAATAAATTTATTAGCCTTCTCCATTGTCACCTGCACTTTCCATTCAGATACAGTGGATGATAGTCAAGTCATTACGATCAATTAACAATACGCATGCTGTTTAATTTACAAAGTGAATTCTTTAATCATTTATTGTTTGATTCAATAAAATAGAAAGCGATTCACTCATTTATTACTACTTATTGTTTGATTCAATGAAATAGAAAGTGATTAATGAATCAAGTCTATTGATATAGGTAAATCAAGCGTACTAAATCGTATGTTTATCTCTCCAGCAGGTAAAAGGAATACCCGAGAAGAGATGGTCTGCTTCTCTCTTTGTACCAGATGTACGCCATCTTCGAGGAAGTCATTGGGCCACAGCCTCCGGTCTCTTTCCCAAACACAAAAGGATCCCATCAACACACAGAAGACGAAGGTCAAGATATCGTCTTGACCACGACGGATCAGGATCCAGAAGTCAATCCCGATCATTCCGAAGTCCCGTCCCATTATGCCTCATCCAAATCTCGCCCCAAGCGCTCACCCATCAAACAAAGAATTTATGGATCGCAGTCAAGTTATCCGAACAGGCATTCATCTACCCTTCCAAGAAGCAACAGAAGACGACTGTACTCTGCATCAACAAGTGACTCGAACGATATTGATGATACGGCGTCAATATCATCGTCAAATCCTCTCTTGGATACCATCAGTGTCCTAGCTTACGATCCACCCGATGATTCAGACGACTATTACGACTTGCATGACGATGAATTCGATCAGTGCAAAAGAGAAAAGACTAGCAAATCGTCTTCTGGGGCCCCAGAGGGTGATCGGGATTCCATTGGATATGCAGGCTCCAGTTCTATAGATAGTGGTTACAAGAGCTTTTGCCCAACCCCGGAAATTCCAGATTCGTCCATATATGGACCCGATGCCAGTAGACAGCCTACTTCTTATTCTGGATACTATGCGGATGGATCATCTGCTTCTCAGGGTCGAAACGGTAAGCCGAGAATCATGATGGGCACGAAAGTCATAAGCCGCCAAGGTTATGTGTCCCCTTTGAGAGAGTCCCCAGGCTCCAGAAGGTCCGATTCCAGTCTTTACGATGTCAATCTCGATCACCTCATGTATCTTCGGCAATCGCTGCTCAGTGCCATTCAGAAGTGTGAGTTTTCGAAATCCAGTTCAGTTTCAAGTGCTGAACCAAACAGAACTGATACAAGTCATACCTCAGAAAAATGTGGTAGTTCCAATCCGGTGAACGACGAACGTTATTTGGATCACTCTCCAGCTAAATCCAACCAGCCAAGCTACACCAAAACTGTTCGATTCAATACGGATGTGAAAGTGACAACTGTCAATCCGTCCCAGCCAACCAATGAAGGCTCGGATGTCAATCCGTGCAGGACTTCCGATTCTGTCTCGGCAGAACAGAGTGGACAGAAAACGCAGTCAAAATCGATCCTAAAGGATCCGCTTTGCGCGAACTTACGGTCACAGTTAGAAGCCGGATCAGGAGACTGCACGCTGGAGGAAGAAATAGATTCGCTGTTATATGGAAGAGCTGAATTTTATGACCTTGAAAGCGTAGATGATTTTCCATGTAGCTATGTAACGATGATAGAAGAGAAATATAGAAGCGGTAAAACAAGCATTGCCAAAGTCAGAAAATTGAAAGGTAGGATATATATTTTTTTCTCTTGATATATTTCATACAAGATGTACAGGACATGACATTCTTAAATAAAAAAAAATTTGTTTTCGAGTAATTTTTCCACCTTCAAGATTTCCGTTTCCAAATAATAAAACAAACAATTGATCAATATTCTTAACTTAAAGCATACAAATAGTACCACTGCCATTCCATGTATTTTAATATGACAGATTTTTACACTTGTAGCAAACAATTACTTAAAGTAAAAATTTACTTGTATATAACTGATCCGCGTTTGAGCTGCTGAATGATATATAACAAATTTTCTTTATAAATGCTGGTACGTTTTTTTATATTAGCCACTCAGTAGACGAGTTTTCCTTTCGATAAACAAAGAATAAGATTGCCTACAAATCTTTCATTTCAAGAATATCATAAATATCAATCAATCGCGTTTGACAAATCAAAGCATATGAAAAAAAAAAAAAAAACCCATACTGATATTATTTGAAGTATAGATAAGTTTGTTATTGAATAAATAAACAGACCATCAGTCTTTTGTTGATTTATCTATTATTTTACAAAGATAATAAATATATGGACATTTTTCGTTTAAACGGAGGATGCCACTCATTGAAACAAAACCTCTTAATGTTTCAGTGACTACACTGGACAAAAAGCTTTAAATGAAAAAAGTGTAAAAAAACAGCAAAAACGATGAAATTTTTCTGCGATTACTTCGCGTGATGATGAGTTTAGACCCGGAAGAGTATTTTATTGTGTAAAGAAACCTCAACAATCGTGACATTATTTTTTTGGGCGTGTACTATCTTTCTGCCACCGGTGTGAGTGAATGACGTTGATTATTTTTTTTTCTCCTAATTTTTCTCCTCGTCCAAAAGAAGAGCTATGATTATGAAAACAGGCTTACAAACTGACAATCCCCGTCTCAATTCAAGAGTTCTTTTACCCCTGAGTTATTTGCAGGCTTGGGGCGCATTTAATGTTTCCATTAACGCCTCGAGCCAGAAAATCGCGAGTTGTTTACTTCAAAATACTTGAATTGCGTTGGGAATTTTGGTGCCCAGTTCTGCTGAATATTCAGCTTTTGAAGAATACCATCATTTTTCTAAAAGATGCTCCGAAAAGAATTGGTGGTGGAGATTTGAATCTTCTGGTATCATCCGAGAATAAAGGGCATTTCATTTGCTTTCTGAAAATGTTCTGATACTGCGCGTCACTTACCAAAATTTTCCTACCATTAGACTTTTATGAATGCAAATATCATAAAGATAAAACATTTCCCTTTTATTATTAGTATTAAAAGTATTTTCGTCGGAAATTATGTGCATTGGCTAAAGAAAATTTTTAAATTATAAAATGATTTGTTTTCTATTAGTAATTTTGTTTTGAATTTTATTACATAAAATTTTTTACCCTTATTGTTACTTTTTTTATACATAGTTTTACTTTCTTAATTCGCATCTATGTGCATTTGAAATGAAGTAAATTAATTTTATTCTTATTAGTATTTAGATAGCTTAGAAAATTCTTAATATCAACAGCAAAATAGACTAATGATTATTTAGAATTTGCAAATTATACGATTGATAAGAGATTTTAAATCAAACAAGAAATGCGAATTTAAAAAATGAATTAATTGTTTATTGCAAATAAAAAAAAAGGTTAACTAATATCTTCAAATAACATTTGACTTATCGTCCGATTTCATACATTAACCCACATTCAAACAAGTTCTGCTTGCTTAACTTATATAAATCAGTGAAAATAATCAACAGATCTGAGAAACGATTGCAGCTCGCTTCTAAAACTAATAAAAACAGGACATAAAATAAGCGTAAACCTTTTAGCCATTGTTAATTTTTATATTTGAGATTAAAAATAAATATCGATTGAAGCATCTGATAACGAAAGCATCTTGTCCGTCGACTACTAGCATTCTTCTCGATCACGTGCTCGCTTACATAATTGTTTCGGATTCCATCTTTAAACCAGACCCTACTTTTAATACCGCATTGTTCTAATTTGTCATTTTCGAGAATCCGATCTGATTAGGAGTCGTGTTGCCACAAGAAACAATAAAAGTGACAACAGGTGATACTCCGGGCGATGGTGGCTGATCACGTCAGACTTCGTGGATTGTTCGGAGGGCGTTCTGTCGTTTTCGTGACAGTCACAGTTAGGCTTAGATGGACAGCGACAGTGTTTAGAAAAGAATGTGGACCAAATGCCTTCACGTTTACCATCTAATGCGAAAAGAATGCCAAAGGGATTTGCATGATTATTCTCCAGGAATCTTAAGTGCTACTTCTCATCATGGTGTCACGGTTAATCTTTTGCACGTCATTCATTATGCCATTACACGTCTTTTTTTTATTGCTGTAATTCTTCATCCATTTTTAAAATTAGTTGCAATTTGCAGCAGAGGCTAGCTGATGTGAGGGCATAGAATAGTAATGATTTTTTAGCAAATTGGAGCTCCGTTTGGGAAGTATAATAATGTCTCGATGTAAAATTAATTTTAGAACATAATTCGGTTTATTTTAAAAGTAAGGGTGGGTGGTTCAACGAGTCTTTCAAAAGTTTCTAGATCTTTCTAAGAGGGGGTGATTTTACACAGCATTACCAATAATTCTTGAATAGCTCAAAGAAAACTAATAAATCAAAACGACCGAAAGCCCTGCTCTATCTGCATCTCATTTCAAAGTAAAGGAAAATAAGTAAAGGAATTTTTTTTAAATGGGGCATTATTCTTCAAAAAATGTATCAAACTGTGAATAAAATTAATATTCCATTACGAAAACGTTTCCCAAATTTTTGTCCGGAAACTTATTAAATTAGCAATTAATTGAAAAAAAATGAATAAAAATATTGATGTAATATGATTCTCCTATATTTTATAGAATATCCTCTAAAAATGAGTCTTTATAATAAGATTCATTTTTTTAGTTTAGTAAAAGCAGTAATATATTTTTCGAAATTTCTTTATGAAGTATTTTGTAACCAAGAAATTTCATCAAGTTTCTAAATAGTGTATCAATTTTGAGCCAACAACCAAAAAATAGCTTACAAGTCAAAATAACGTTTTTTGCTAAGTTATCCTTTTTCCCTATAAAACAACTTAAAATAATTAAATTTTTTTTCAGTTATGAAACAATAGTCAATATATGGAAGAAAAATTTTTTATATGAGGATAAGAATTACATTGCACTTACTCTACTGATAAACTATTGACTTTATTGCAACCAAACAAAATTAAACCTTAGATTTAACTCTTAAATTTAAAAAAAAAGGTAATTCGAACTAACTTATGTCAAATTTTTACACCCTGAACACTAAATGTGTATTCAGTAAACAAATATTATGATGCTGTGCTAGTTTCCATTGCCAAATTTATATTTGACAGTATTCTCATCAAGAAAAATGAAGACTACTTTCACAGACATTTTCAAAATATAACTCTTTTTTTATTTCGACAATTCTTAAAATGCTACAAAGTGCAATATTTTTTAATCTTGGCTACTAATTCCCAAATCAACTATCTACAAGGTACTGAGATAATATTTACTGAAGAATTCTAAATAAAATCTTTACCAAGGTACTTTCGCTAAGTTGAACATTTAGTATTTAATATCTAAGTTATGGCGCTCTATTTGATCAAAATTTCGCCAAGAAGCCAAATTATCGATTTATAGAATTCGTGACGATATGATCGGACGGTATAACTCTACCTCAGTTCTTTTAAAACAGTTTTTGCAATATATCGTAATTTTTCTCTATTAAAATAAAACAATTCAAAATCTAAATAATATTCTAATTTTTACCAAATACATTCAGATTTCGATCAGATTCAGATTCCAGTTTTTCAGATTTGGTCTATAAACAAAAGGTCATATCGACTGGGCTCAGCAAAGGGTCACATTCGACAGATCCAATAAATATTCCCCCTGTTTATTATGTCTGTATTTTGACAATTATGCTAGAATAGGAAAAAAGTGCTGCAGCTCCCAATGCTCACACATTTCACAGATACCGTATTCGTTCATTCATTTTTGAAGGCTGCTTGGAGACGATCATCAATCAACTCTGCTGTCATTTTCTTTTTCGTTCTTGATAAAAGCATTAGCAAGTTTATAAATGAATTTTTCTTCATTATTTCGCAAGCAACTGGAATATATTTGACGCCATCTTATTTATACAACAACTATTTTATTTTCTTTTGGATTTCATCTTTGGTAAAGCCAAGACCTATCGATGGTATTATTTTTTAATGGAACATAAATTAAACTTAGAAAGTAAAAATACATTAAATATAGGCTGTTTGGGTCAGTTTATCTATAATGGGTTCATGGTCTTAAAATACAAACCAGCCGAGACAAGCAATCTACAAACTGCTGTTACAGCACGTCCCTTAATGCTAACCTCGTTTTATTATTTTCGAAATTATTTTATCAACTTATGAAATCATTGTTTAAGAAATAAGGGTTGATACATAGTTACAGTTACGAGGATTTAGAAGGAGATTAGTTTAATAAATTATGATCAAGATTGCATCTCGGAACCCGTAATTCAGTATTATCAAGATAGACATCGTTTTCGTTTTTACTTTTACAGAAAAAAAAAAGACCGGCACTTAAAAAAAAAGATCTATATCAGAACTTTCTAAAGAATAATTAAGAAGAATAATTGAAAGCGGCATACTTATGTGCATTCTGAGCTTCAAAACTGTACCGATCTTTAAAAAGTATTCGCAAAAAATGAATGGATTTTTTTTTTCATACTTTCTTGACTTTCGATTTTTTTTTCTTCAAAGCATTATTATTACGAAATGTTATTTTTAGTTCATTTAAATTCTTTAATATTCTCACAGAATTTTAGGATTTTGAAATCCCCCCTCCCCTTCCTGTCTTCATTCCACATTTCACATGTGAACCATAAAAATTCTATCCTTTTTAAATATGAAATGATTTAATAATGGGTTTTTTAATAAAGAAAGCTCTTTTCTAGAATGCATTAAATCAGTACTTTTTTTATAAGCCTTTCCCTATTTATTAAACTTTTTGGATCTGGAAACATTTATAGAGCCCCCTTCTTACCTCAAAGCACTTTCGAAGATCCAAATAGGAAAAATAAAATATAAATTAATAGTGAATGCAAAAATTTATTGATGCAGTAATTTAAAATTTAAATAAATATCCTAATAAAGATGTTTTTTCTCAACTGTTTTCGACTCCTAATATTTAAAAATTAGATGAAAAACGATATTTCTCGAGAATCGTTGATCCTAAAATTATACCATGTGACCACACTCTTTTGTCAGTGTTTTTTATACCCCCAACCCACTAAAACTTTTATCTATATAATCTTTTCAAAAATAAAAGAAAAAAAATATTAAAATGAAATCTGCTATGCAAATTTCAATGTATCATATCAGGACATCATTTATTGAACGTCCAAACACCACGTGCTCGTGCTAGTTAAATAATATTTTTATTCATTTTTATCGTTTCATCGAATGAGTCACTTTAGTACTGCAAACGATCCCAAAAAAATTGTTTATCAATTATTGTTTAAAAAATATCGCATTTCCTATTTTTTTCATTTTATATAATCACGTTCTCAAAATAACATTTTTTTCTAGGTTTTATTTGCTGCAGTCATTAACTTATTTTTTTAAAATCAGAGCTTCTGTAAATGCAATGGCAACGCGCTATTAAAAGCTGATTTTTTTTTTTGAGATGTTCGTGCAGATAATAAAATTTTTATATTTCGGCAACGGGTTTTTGTTGACGTCAAAACCCTCATTCTAAAAACAACATGTTCTGACATGATAAAAAAACAACAACTTATTTTTGTAGATAATAAGGAACAGATTTCTCATTGAGTAAAACTAATTTGTAAGAATTTTGTTACATATGTTACATAAGATTGGCTAAGCTGTCATTGTTGACGGTCATTTACGGACCAATGGAAAGCATTCCATTCGCAGATCATCAATTTTTTTTAACCCAGTCCCTCATTTTTTTTTGTTACAATTAAGTACACCTTAATGACGTAGTCCCTTGCATTGGAAGCATTAATGTAAAAGGGTGACAACATTTTCATCTGTCATGACCTACGCTTTCATAAATTTAAATCAAATGTTAAATTTATTTCATAATTTAATAATGTCATCGTTTTACATGATTTCATAATTCTAAAATCGCAGTCTAAATTTAACAATAGGCGCTGCGTCAAAATAGCTCTTTGTCTAAAATACTTTAAATTATAATGGAAGGAGTTACATTTAAACAAATATGTTCTAGGGAATATTTCTTTATTAAAAAAAAGCTTTTGTAACTTCTTTCTTAACAAGCGCTCATTATTCTGGAGATAAGCAATATAATAAATTTCAAATTCCTAAATTTTATGTTTGGAAGTATTTGTAATGAACTGGTTGACGAGTTTTGTTACGATTTTTTTAAACTATGTAATAACAGTAAAGAGTGGAGTAATAAATATTATTCGGATACAAGTTGGACTTTCTATCAATAAATGAAACTTTCTTCATATTTGAACGAACCATTAGAGAATTCCATCGTTTCTTTCCTTTATATTTATATACTGACTAATAACATGTTTTATTGATTTTTCCCAAAATTTGAATTTTAAAACCAGCCAAAATAAAACAAAATGTAACTTTGTGGTAGTTGGATTAAAATGAATAACTCTCTACTAGATAAAAGAATAGCAGAGTTCATAAATGGTCTATTATCGAAAACATAATTATACGTTTTTGAAATTAAAAAGCAATGGTAGTTATCTCAAAATTAAAAATCTGCAATGCTAAAAGCATTTCCATATCTTAATTTTTAAAAAGATCGAAAATAAATGTTAATATGTTCTGGATAAAGTAATAAAATATTTTATTCACCATTTATTTATTTTTAAAAAAGCATGGAATATTTCAATAACAAATGGGAAGGAAAAACGTAAAAAAAAAAATATTTTAGAAAGAATGGAAATATTTAAAACCTCATATTTACCAAACTTTGGGTTTTTTCGTTTTCTAATATAGTTTCAATGATAAGTGAGGAGCTAATTAGTAGTTTATCTTGGATTTTTATAGATATTCAAAACTCTTTTAAGAGGGAATTATAGATAGTAAATTTATTGAAAAATTCGTAATGCTGGCCAATTCACTTTCAAGGTAGAAGACAAAAATTCCATTTTAACTAATAATGATCTAACTTTAAAACAATAAAATTTCGCTGACGTTGTTTCAAAAATTATTACAATAAACTACGTTTCGTGTTTATGTTTTGTATAAAAAAAGTGCGTTTTTTTTTAATGTTCAAATGGTTCCTTCAAACTGAAACTTTCCGAATGCAACATGCTATTTATTTTCCTGAGCGACAAATTCTCGAATTTTCCCATCTCTATATTCTGATATGTATTGTGTTCAAACTCCAAGCGTGGAGTTCACTGAGCATGAAAATGCTTCGAATAGATATAAAATATAATTTAAAAAAAAGTTTCTTGACGCCTTCCAGAAAGTGGAAGGAAAAGAGTTTAAAAAAAAGCAATAGATGCACGCGAACGGAACTACTTAGACTCGGGGCTGTTAAAAAGTTGCAGCCGAACCTTGTGGGCTATGGAGATGCAGACGGCAACCTTGAGGGCATCGACCATGAGTCAACATAAACCCACTGACTTGGAGAATACGGCCAGCAACCTAATCTCCCCAGTGATTGTCAGCAGACTGACAACTCTGACAACAGCCACGAGGAGGAATTAGTCTAGAATTCGAGGAAAAACCAAAACAACACTTTTGATGGAAAACGAAAGCGATGGATTAGAATGAAGTGAAAATAACTGCGAATTAAAAAAAAGAGAGAGCGAAAAAGCAAATAGCGTCAATTTGGGAAGATACAATTCAAGTTGACCCCGGGGTCAATGGGATGGTGGAATAAGGTTAGTCGAGGAGACAGATTTAATAAGGGGAACTCCATTTGAATGAAAGCATTGCTTTCTTGTACTTCGGTTGATTCTAGGGGGAAAAAAGGGGTAGGTGGTGCCAAATAATGTTATTTTCGGTTGGAATGTTTTTTACATTCAACCATTCCTGATAAAACAGCGAAACTGAACATAGGGTTGAGGTCTGTGAGATTTGAAAAGTTGGTTATGCATTTTGAAAAGGATGCACCCAAAGAAGAGTTTTAGTTAAAATAATTTATAATTTTTGTTTATAGTCTTTGAGTTTTGATATTTAAAAATGTTCTTTCCTTCTAAATATTGTGCTAAGAAGAATATTTGTAAATCTTTTACCAAAGACTGGTTTTACTTCGATCTTGACGGAATTTGATATATGTTCACATCAAGACATTATCATCATATCCAAATCCAAATGTTAATTAAAAGAAAAAAATAATAATAATTAAAAATCAAGCCGGATTTTGGTATTTTTCAGTTATATCTTTTGAAAACCTCATAAAATCATTATTATATCATCTTATAAAAGCTCTAAAAAATATTTTTTCAATGATACCAACTTCAGTTTTCCTTTAGTTTTAATATACTTTTGGAAATTTATTGCAAGCTAGAGCAAAGTCTATTGTTTTGATAAAATTCAAACTGAATTCATTCTATATAGCCAATCAACTGCTTTCTTTTTTTAAGGCCAAAATTGATGAAAAAATAGTTTTCTTTGGACATAAACTCCAAAGTCGGATTTCCTCTTCCGCCTTTATTACTTAATACAAATACTT
Organism: Argiope argentata; assembly: GCA_026289955.1. Lineage (NCBI taxonomy): Eukaryota > Metazoa > Arthropoda > Arachnida > Araneae > Araneidae > Argiope > Argiope argentata. The sequence goes on along the minus strand of JAOUZG010013995.1, from coordinate 1,848,015 downwards.
AAGAAATTGGATTGTTTTAAATTCATTGATTGATTTAAATTATTCCTATTTCTAATTTTATTAAAAAGCAAAGTTATTATTTTGTTAATTGTTAAATAGACTGGAAAGTCAATATTGAGAGCAAATTACTGATTCTAAATAGGACCTATATGTATATAAATAGAAATCGTCCTTTTTCAAATGATTCTTTCTGAACCCCCCTCTCCTTCCACATTCTAACGAGTTTAAAATCATTACCACATAGAAAGCGTCCTTTCAAATTTGTAACACATTTTTTTCTCATATATTTATCCTCTCCCCCCCCCCCTTTCTCTCTTTCACAGCTTTTTCTTATTGTTTCATATCACGTGAATCAAAAAGTTGAAAAATCATTGATTTAGTTTAATTTATAATGATAGCGAAAATATTTATTTCTCTGAAAAGCTTTCTCTAAATTGGTTTTCAGAATTATAATCACAAATTAGTGAGTGAAATAAACTGAATGTTGCGATGCTTAACAGAAAAAAATATTAAACTAAAGGAAAAAATCTTTAATTAATTTTAATATATTTGTATTACTATTTCACTGAAGCAAATTCATCTTAGTTCCCAGAAATTTCATACTGGTATAATTTGTTATAGTATGTAGTTATTGATATTCTATACTCAGGTATATATGGTACTCAGTATATGACTTTAATCTGAAAATTTATTGCCGGATTTTAATCCATAAATGAATTAAATGGCATTCGTTAAGCCAAAAAAATTTCCAATTCTAAGAAAAATTTCTAAATTAGAATGATTAAAATGTTACATTTATTATATTTTCAAGAGATATCAGCAACTTCAGTGTTTTTTAAAGCTTTTACACCACGAAGAAATTTCTGGAATTTTTCTTTAAATAAGATTATTTCCTTTTAAGAAATTTTTTTCTTTAAATAAAATTATTTCATTTTTTGGATCATAATAAATCTTGATAATTAAGAAAGAAAATTAAAACACGAGTTTTGCTATGCCTTATTCTAAACTAATTCATGGCTCTCTTTGCTTTCTAAAATTAATAAATAATCTTATAATAAAATTTTATTGCAATATAATATTGGTAAATTTCCTTGAATATAGTCTAATATAACGCCACTTAACTGAATAAATTGCAAATCTAAAATGGACATAGAATAAATTGTTTAACCTTCAACATAAAACTTCCTGTGGCATTTTTAAATGCCAATGTTTGTGGGTGTGACGGGTAAATTTTTTAAAATCATAAGTTAAAATTATCGCAATACATCATGTAGAAATATCGCAATACATCAAGTAGTATTATAATAACAAATCAAAACTTTTAGAATATAATAGAATTTTAAAATGAATGATGAAGAATGTCAAGTTCATCTGATCGTGATTACCTTTAAAAGCCTTATTATTCCTAAGATCTCTAATTTAAATCGAATTCTGTTGTAAATGATTCAAAGAAGCATAAATTTTAGGAAGCATTGATACGATGTTATTCATTGTTTTGTTCTAAAGGTTTCTCCGTTGAACTCATTTTTCTACTCATAATTTAAACCTTGATTTGTGGTAGAAACGTGACTTCAGATAACAATGCTTGTGTTTTCCGCGTTACAGAAACGTAAGAGATCCGAATACGGAATGTTCATTTCATAAATTTAATCAGTGATGTCTGACATTTAATTATTGGGTTTCATAATTTTGAAATTTCAAAAACTGCTTTAGTTTTTATTACGTTTTTAATGATAAATTTTATAATTTTAAGATTTATCTTCAACATTTTAATTAATGCAGTTACATTGGTTATTATGTAAAGTTAAATATTTAATTTTTTGTTATTTTCTGCCCCTAAGCCCTTCCTCGCCCCCATAATAGACTGTGCATTCTACATTAAATTATACATTTTGATTTTTCTCGTGTGATAATGGAATGACTGCTTTTACATTTTAATAATACATTTTATGCAGAAAGAAAGTGTTCTTTAAATTATTAAAAGTACTTCAAAATTATGCTAAAATTTATAAAACATTTACATGATAATGTCAAATAATTTTTTTGCATACTCTTGGAAATCATTTATTTATATATTAATTCGTAATATATCGATAAAAAATTAATATTTCAACCTTATTATCTAAATAAATAATTCTAAACATGCATTTGAGTATATTGAAAAAATGATTTTTTAAATAAACTCTAAGTATTATTTTCTATTTATATAATTTAATATTCATTAAATTTTTATTATTTCAAATATATATATATAACAGAATATGGTTTAGAATTTATGATTAAATAAATTTAAGTAATTACTTTATCGTATTAAGCATATAATAGGAAGAAAAAAAAATCCATTCGCACTAATGAATAATCTGGTTTGTGGGATAATCTCTTGTTATTATTAAATTCACAGATCATAATGGTTGGCAAACTACCAAATGACAAAAATTCTTTTTATGCAATATGTAACGACATGTTACTGCCTTCTGTTTATTGTTTTTCTACCAAGATGCGAGTTGGATTGCAGAATTAAATCTAAACATTAAACTGGACAGGAAATTGGATTGGAATAATACAAGCCACTTAAAAAAGTGTATATAATCTTTTTTATATTTATTGGAATAAGCTATGAAGTATGAAGAAAAGTATTCAGAATTTTTTAATGGTTTTTTTATACGGATTGTATAAAGCAGATTTAAATAATTTTTTCAAATCACAAATTCTTATTTATATATAATAAAATTTGTATATGTCAGATAACGTTGAAAAACAAGGTTTAAAATAAATTCAAATTATTTTAAAACATTTATCAATGTTTTTGGGGTTTTAGCCCAACTGCAATATCAGAAATAAACTTTCTTACATTTATCACTATCTTCGAGATTTCGAGCTTCAGTTATTCGTTGCCTTCAATTATTCAAAATCCCCTAAAGGCCACAACACCATGTTCTCATAAGATAATAAGTTTAACAAATCCTTAGAGAAGCATCTATATTACTATTATAAATGTAAAAGTTTAGGTGGATGGATGATGTTAGTCAATGATACCTGAAGAGCAGAAGGAAATTTGATGAAATTTAGCACGGAGATAGATTATAGTCTAGAATAGGACATGGGCAAATTAAGTGCAAATCTGGTTGAGAGGTTAATTTTTTATTAATTAAAAACTAACTTTCTCGCCAAAAAATCTTCATTTCCCTACCTCCAAAGAAGAAACGAATTTAGTTTGCACCCCCCCCCCTCTAATGAGGTTAGGCTTAACATGCTTTTGACCGATTATTTCAAATGATTCTGTTTATTTTCTAAGTGTTTGATGCATCTAAAATTAAACATTGCTAATGAATCGATCTTTCGGATTCCTTCTGAAGTACTTTTGAATTAAAATAAAACATAATAAAGGAAATTAAAAATATTTTGTATTTCTTACCCTCAACTGGCGTAGAAAATCCACGCATTTGCATTGCCTCAATTGGCGTTGAAAATTCACACTTATTTGCAGTGTATTGTAATTGTTGGCGACAGCGTTTTCCTTTTAATTAAAAGTTCACAAATTATGTGTATAATACTGTTGTAGCTATCTCTATCTCGATCGATAAATAAAATACACTTGACTCTATTTTAAAGAAACAAGGACTTGATTTGCTTTTTGCCTTATTTCAAGAACACACAGTAAATAAATTGTTGGGATTTTTCATGCGTACGAAGTCGCTGGTAAAAGCTAGTTTACAATAAATACAACAATAAAAATTCTAAATAATTGATGAAAAAAAAATCATTCAATCTATGGCTGATTAAATCCACACAAACTTATTGGTTGAGGTTTCCTATAATTTTGTTCTTAATGCCTTTTTCTGAAATTGGATAAAACTCTTTGCCAGACATTCGTGGTTACTTAGTTATTATATACAAAAATTTAAAATTCTTGCGAAGTCATGCGCTAATTATAGAAGTTCTTGAATGTTACAGTAAATTTGCTTCATATTTTGCTCTTAAGTTATCCCATCTGAGTTTTCATATCCCACAAATTATTATTGAAAAAACTTTTTTTGTAATGTATATCCAGGCACTCGATAATAACCGGAAGTAGCTCTTTTGAGCACTGCTATTTACAAAACATTTTCAAATACAAGTTTAATGGTACCCCTTAGACCACACACCTTGAACCTCGCCCTAAAAAAATCTTTTTTGAATTTCAGCATTATTTCCAGAATCGAAAATAAGGTTTTTAACCTTATAGTTCATATTACTTGAAGCTGAAATGATCAAAAATGAAAAGTGAATCAAGATGGCGGTTCAAGTCGGTTTTTAAAAAAGCGAGATGAAACCTGTACATTTTAATCTATAAAAATAAAAGTGAATAACAATAATGGATTTCATATTTTTATTCTTAATTATAACAGTGTTACGAATTTGAAAAGTTATACGAAAGAAATTGCTGTAGATTCACATACAACAAAATTAAAGTTATATGAATCATTGCAGATTCACAACAACGAAATTAAAGTTATATGAAAAAATCAAATTAATTCACATACAACTATGGATACAAAGTACTTATCGAACCAACTATCTGCTCACGTCGGATTAATACTGGGATTGCACACTAAGCATTTTAATGAGATGCAATTAGAATGCTGAAAAATGTTAGGTAGTCACAATGTACGAGTTTGAATTGAGCGTAATAAGAGATTTTGTATGCAGTTGGAATCCAAGACTAATTGGAAATCTTATTATTTTACTAGATTAAATTATGGACATGGATCAGCAAAGATAAAGCCGATAATATTAAAATATTCCATAGAGGAGTATCAAATATTTAAAAATAGCGCAAGCTGGAAAAACTAGTATGAACATAATAAAAAATACTGTACGCATCTTTCGACAATTCAAACTCCTTTCTGAATGGTAAAAAAATTTTCCAAAAATTTTGAAGATACATAATTTTGAACTTAAGTGGTTTTCTGTTTAATAAAATTAAATAAGATAGAATTATACAGACAAAAAAAATTTGTATTAAAAAATAAGTTTATCTCATATTTTAGCAATTCTTATTTGATGCAAAACAATATATCCGAGCAGTTATATAAAAAATATATCAAGAACTACAGATTTAAACATATTAATAATGCTTTTAATAAATAGAAAAGAAAAAAATTAATAAAAACATTTCAGCCAATTTTATTTTGTTTGAAAACAAAAACTTATTTTATAAGTGAATTTCCAACAGTATTAAGTTTATTAAAATAATATTGAATATTTAAAATGAAAATAAAACGATTCTGTTATATTTTTTGTTTATGTTAACTACACATTGTGAATATTTAACAAATTATTCAATAAGAATACTTCAAATCCTATTTTATGAGAATACATGATTATTCAATTCAAATATTATTTAAGAAATATAAAAGTTCAAATAAATAATATATATAAACAGAATTTGCTGATATTAATAATTAATCGACAAAAACAATTTAATCTACTATATTTTTTATCTTGTATTGATGGAATTCGAATATATTAATTAAAATATCTAGGTAATATTTATTTCAAAGAAAAATAAGTAATAAAAACAACATAGATCTATTTTAAAATCAAGAATACAGAGTGGTAATTTATAAATACCTGTATGTTCTTTTGTTTTATGTCGCTTGATAAAAGAAAGTTCTAACTTTTCATTCTTATTCCTTCTGCGAAACCATTGGTAAAGAAATATATCATTCTATACTATTAAAATGAATATCCATTTCTAAGAATATGATTTATGTTGTTGCCAACAGCAATTCTGTAATTCTTATTTATCTTGCAGAGATTAATTTATAAGATTCTTAAGATCTTATTATTGTATCACAAAGCTTTTAAATTTTGACCAAATATAAATGTTATAAAATGTTTTCTAAATTAAAATAACTATTATGAATTTGTATACAAATTGTCAAAAAAATAGATTAAATAAAAAAATGTTTTATATCTTCCATTAAATCGCTTTTATTTCCGGCCAATGGCAACGTTTGAACTGAATATAATTAGTATCGTTTGCTGTATATGAATCATGCTGTTTCTCTCTGCAAATAAATAAATAATTTGTGCTGTAGCGGAAGAAGATAAAAAAGGAAAATAAAATTCTTGAATTGGAAATCTAAATACTGATAATATTAACAGAAACTGATTCTGTAAATAAGGAATTCATTGCTTAGCAGTTGCTTCAATTTAAAATAATGAATTGCTTTTAGTTTCAAATTAAACGAAATTTGAGCATCTAGTCCATAATATTGTAGTATGATGTTTAAAGGATTGATTCGTCTGTCAGTATATTATTTTTAATATATATATGGACAAAAAAAACACAAAAAATGTATTTAATATCACACAATGCATTCATATGTACTAAAAATATTAAATAATAAATCAAAATAATTCCTTTTATTATTTAATTTAAAATTATTTTGAAAATTTATCAAAATAGAAGAATAGCAAATTTTAAATTGGTGTCAAAAAAACAGTTTTCCAATGCTTTGAAGGTATGAAAGAAAATATTAAGATGTAAATACATTTTTAATTAAAAATTTAATTAAAGTTTTGAAAAACCTTGTTCTATCTAATATTCTGCATCCAAGAGGTAAATAGAACAAAATTTTGTCTTTCCGTCTTATAGCCGTCCTTGTCAGCCCCTTTGTTCGATTTTTAACTTGCATATCGTAATTTACATTTGGTATGCCAGACTAGAAATCAGTATCAATTAATGTTAAATAAAGTGCAAAACTTGAAAAGGATTTTCCAGTAGCAAGAGTAAAAAAAACAAACATATTCTCTATTAAGTAGCAGTAATATATTATTATATCACTAGAAATTGTTTAATATCTTGTTATTATTATATTGCTAAAACTTTTCACCTGCCTCATAACATTGAAGGTTCATTTTACTCAGAAAATTATACCGATATGATATCTCGTTTGCATCTGTATTGAGAAATATTAAATATCTCACTAAAGACATAAACAGCGATTAAATATCAGCTGTCTTATGAAGGACAACATGTATAAATCTTGTGGCAGGTGTAACCTGATAGATATGTATTGATGTTTTTCGAATCTTAATAAGCTCAAATATCATCTGTTGGCTGTACTGAGATTTTATTATATTCTTTTATGAAAGAAAAAAGTAATAGCAGATGGAAGATTTCTAAATCTTACATCATAAGGTTTTATGACATCAAAAAATGTAAAAAGAAAAATAGATTAATAAACAAACATATCAATGAGTAAATAAATTTATTTTTATTAGCATTAGATAATGCATAATGAATATTTATAAAAACAACTCACTCCTTTTACTTTATAGATTTGAAATTACAGATTTCATATAATTATCATTTATGAATGAATTTTCTGAGTCTTCCTGTTATGTTTCGAACCATTTATTAACTAAACCATTTCACTTTTAATTACAAAATTTTCCCTGATCTAATTTTTGTAGAATAGAGTTTTAATTAACTTTTTAATAATTTAAATTCAAATGAATTAATTAACATGAAGTTATGTTTTATTTACTTTCTAATATTTTAAATGAAATTAATTTCGTTGAATAATTATATGTATGATTCATTTGTATATTCTATTTTATTTATATAAATTTATTTAATGAGTAATGTGTTCTGTTATCGTGACAAATTGCGCGTGGTGCGATCGATTATACTATTATGACTAATAAAATTGTTTTTATTATGATTTTGAAGGTCTTTGAAAAGCAATTGGTTAACAAATTCCACCATCAATGATTCAGTATTGAGCTTTATGTTGAATTAAAGCTGTCTTTGGTTTAATCAAATATATTATGGTATATTATTTGCTCCGCATTTTAAGTTTAATTGCTAGCAAAGTTCTTTTTTTGTCCTTTTTCTTTCACTTTATCAAAATAGTAATTAAAAACCAGTTATAAAGCTGAATGAGTTCAAATCCAGAAAAATGGAAATTGAAACTGTTATATGCAAGTCCAAGCTGGTTTTTTTCCTTTTTTCTTTTTGCCGTTTTTAATTTGAAAAGTTCTTGCATTTTAAAACATCTATTATATTTTTATCTTTCAGCATCTAACTATTAACCCTTTGGACTCGCAAATATGATTCGGTGTATAATTATTCACTTAATACATGGAGCTGTTTATTACACCAAATAATAAATCCTTGAAATTAAATTTCTCTGAAAAATAAATAGTCTTTTTAAAAATTAAAATTTAATAAATAAACAAATACATGGAATTGAGTTTTTCTGAAAAATAAATCAACATCATTTTAACATTCTCTTGGTATTTTTAACAATTAAAATTTAATAAAGAAATACATGCAATTGAGTTTCCATGAAAAACAAATCAGCATCGTTTTAACATTTTCTAGGTATTTTTACAATTAAAATTTAATAAATAAACAAATCCACTAATTGAGTTCTAATGAAAAATAAATCAACATCTTTTTAACATTTTTAATAATTTAATAAATAAAAAAATACATGGAATTGAGTTCTTCTGAAAAAGAAATCAACACCTTTTTAACATTCTGTAGGTATTTTTAACAGTTAAAATTTAGTAAATAAATAACTAAGCTGTCAAAATGATGCACCATCTTGAATGGTGAGAGATGGCATTCGGGTCAAAAGGGTTCAATTATTTCAAAATAAACATCAGTATCAATCATGTTTTTAAGTAGCAGCTAAAATAAAACACACGAAATCAAAACTTATTTAAATTTAAAATTTCGATTAATCAGCAACCAACAGATACAAAATAACTCTATATACAAATTTCTGTTTTGGGAGGCGGCGCTCGAACACTTGATCTTCTTGGAGCAATTAAGGAAAGGGTATCTATATTGCCCTTTTTTCTTTCCCGAACACCGAGCTCTATCAGTCTACTTAGAATTCAGCTCTCCTGGCATGTCCAATAACAAAAAGAAATGGTTCAATCTTTAATGATACATCATGCAAAGTAATCTCTGACTTTTCCACGAGTTGAGTTGAGGAGGCGCAACTCCATATGCCATTCAAATTATTGATCCGTTCTGGGAACCTTTTTCGACACTATCCATTACGTGAACTATTCATCACTCAAAATATGTTCAATTCTTACTAGAGGTAATTTGTCTTGGAAATATCTTCGGCTAGATGCATGCCTTCTGATATTTATTCCACGAGATTTACTTAGTTACATTGTAGCTGATGGCAATGGAAGGAATATTATTTTATTGCTTTTTTGTAACGAAGTTATGGCATTCATTTCGGCTGCTGTGTTTTCCTCTTTTTAAATTTATCTAAGCATAGGTTGATGGCCTTGGGAATATATCGGCACACAAATTTTTTTAAACCAATTTTTGATATATATAAATTTGAGATCTTGAGCTGGGTTGTACTTTGGATTGAGAATAAAAGAAAGAAAAACTTTTTGTTTGATGATTTACATAATTTTTCTAGACTGTAAATTGTAGTTATTAATCAGAATAAAATAAACCAACTGAATTAACCCCGTAACAAATTAGAAGTATTTTAGTGCCTTATAGATTGATAACGTAATTAACCTGTGCATTTAGAATAATTAGAATGTTAGCAGCGTCTTTCCATAATCCATGAATAAAACTTAAATCTTTAAGTCTGGCATTTTGTGTTTGTCTTTTTTTCCCTCATCTGTAACGCAGTGCTATATGGTTTGATGTCTGGAGTGAGAATATTCGGGTTAGAGGTAAAAATATCTTGAATACCAGTCTTAGGGTGCACCATAGATGGAAGATATTTATACGTTTAAACACTTTTTAGTATAAATACGGTGAGAGAGAAAGAAATATGTATAATACCTGCAGTGATTTTTATGTCAGAAATGATGTTGTTTTTGGGATGTGAGTTTTGGCGTCACCAAAAATCCGTGGGCGAAAAACGGAAATTTTATTATCTGCACTATCATTTCAAAAAATCCTCTTTTAATAAAGCGTTGCCATTGCATTTGCAAAAGCTCTGATCTTTAAAAAAATAAGAATAACTACAGCAAATGAAACCTAGAAAAATGTCATTTTGAGCACTTAATTATACGAAATGAAATAAATAGGAAATGTGATATTTTTTTTAACAATCAATGCAAGACAAAGTTTTTCGGATCGTTTGCAATGCCAAAGTGACTCATTCAATGAAACCATTAAAGTGAATAAAAATATAATTTAACTTGCACGAGCATGTGGTGCTTGGCCGTTCAAGAAATGATGTTCTGGCATGATACATTGAAATATGCGTAGCAGATTTCATTTTAATCTTTTTTACTATTGCTATGTTTAGTGAAATCAAATGAAAACAGCTAATTCTATCAGGATCATAAGCAATCATCTAAAAAAAAGTTCAATGTTAAAATTGACCAATTATTAAAAAATATATCCATTATTTTTCATATTTTCTCTTAAAAAAATGTCTTGGTATTTCATTTTTACATTTACTAAATGAATTAGATGACTATGTTCAAAATAATAATTTACACGTTGCGCCTTTGTTTACCACGTTTAAACTACTGGGACTTTTATTAATCTTAGTTATCCTTAAAAAAAAACTCCATGTTTACTAAGTACCAGTACCTATTGACCTGTCGCAAAAATTTTCCTAGAGCTAAAACGTTTATAAAGATTATTTAACCACCGTCAAGATATTTTGAATCTATTGTGCATAATGCAGTAGGGAAAGGGTTTGGCTGTACAGTTTATAATCAATGCTAGGATGGTTCCCATTATTGAACTCCCTTATTTTATTGCAATCAAAACAATTTTAAAGTTATTTTAACCCTTTGCACTCCGAAAAATAATTAAATGCAAAATTATTCGCCTAATACAAAGATTTGTTTATTGCTATGAAAAATAAACATACATAATTCTGTTAAGTCGAACTTCTTTGGAAAATTAATCTATATCTCTTAACCATTATGTAGGCGTTTTTAATAGATAAACTTGAAAAATAAATAAATAAAACGTCAAAATGATGTACAGTTTTGAATAGTGAGTCAGAAGCACAAACGGAGTGCAAAGTGTTAATTTAGGAATGGATTTTATATATTTTTTCATACTGAAAAAATCGACTTGCCTTTTAATATAAAGAATTGAAATTGAAGGAAATTAACTTGAAATTGATTTCTTTTTTGGTATGTGTTGTGACAACTTATTCTTAGAATATCTTTTAAAATGATCAAAAGCAACTGAATAACTAAAATTCACGCTGAATTTTAGTTATTCAGTGGAATTTTAATTCCGAAAAACATGACTTAAAAACATAAACAAAGCTCATGATAGGAGTTTATTTATTTATAAAATTAGTTACCCCTTCTACATTTTAAAATTCAAACATTTGGTCTTATAATCAATTTTTATAGATAATTTGGTTTTTTTAAAAGAATATAAAAATGAAATAAAAAACTAATATAGATTAAATATGTTTCATTCATTATCTTTATTTTGTTTTTACCGCCAAATTAGGGCATCTTCATTCTGTTTATGGATAGGCATTTGAATAAAAACTTTTGAAATCAAATTTAATATCATATTTTGGAACGGTAATTTTTTGAATTAAGTGGACTATACGAAACATCTTTTCATTTGGCATTTCAACATATTATTTTTTTTTATCATGTGAGAACATGATGTTGTTTTCGTTAAGGAGTTTTGAATGATTGAAACTCGAAATCACGTAGGCAATACATAAAGCATAAATGGCAAAACTCATCTACATCTTTTAATCGCAATATTTCTTTATCTCCCTTTACCAATATTGCATTATTATTATGTATGCTTTTTTGACTTCAGATGCATTTTTAAAAGTTTAATCTGCTTTTACCAGTTTTGCTTTTTCAAACTGGTTCAAAGTATTTAATCACTTAAATTAATTAAGACAAATAATAATTTAAACATAATAATGCTCTCACAGAATAACTTGAAATTTGCGATCGTAGATTTCATTATTCTTTTTATATTAACTTTTCTCATTCCCCCCCCCCCCCTCTCTCTCAGTTTCTTTGGATGGAAACGATTTCTGGCATCATTTTATCCTCATGACGTCAAAGATTTCATATTCTTGTCACACCGAATTTACCTAATAAACATTTGCACTTTTTTTAGAATGAACTGATGAACTGATTTTCTGTATCATTTTCTTTCTCTTTTTTTATTTTGTTTTACGTGAGATGTAAGTTATACTCTAAAAGAAAATGGTTGTTGACAGCCTTGAAATCTTAAGTATGATTTTTTATCTCTTGAATTTGTATAACAAGGAGTACTTTGGAATCTTAATGCTCAGTATTAAACTTACCTGCGTCATATGTGACGTAATTCATTCGATATTTTTATTATTTTGTGATATTTTTTCAAATTCTTTCTCTTGTCAAACAATTATTTTAAAATGTATAAATTTTAAATATATTTTAAATTCACCCATTTTTTCATTAAATGTATTATATATGTATTGGAGATATCAATTTTAAAAATAGATTTCACATAATGAAATTCATCTATAAAAAATAGAAATGGACGAAAAATGAAAAAAATTTCTAAAAAATACAATTTAAATTTGAAAAAGAACAGATTATCAACAAATCGTCAGTTTTGCTATTAAGAACGCTCATTAAATGAAAAGGGGGAAAGATTCAAATCGTTTTATAATTCATTTTTAGATGTATTTTTTATAGATGGGAAAATAACGAAACCATATCAGAAATAAGGTACTCAAGAAATAAGAATTACGAAATTGAATCAAATTATTACCTGTATTTTTCATTTTCTGTTAAAATTATAATTTTTGAATTTAAAAAAATAAGAAAGAAAAAGAAACTAAAAGATTAACTAAGGTTTAGAAATAAGGAACTCAATCTAAAGAATTCTAAACTTTTTTTTTAGTTATTGATATAAATAACGAAACCATATCAAAAATAAGGTACTTAAGAAACAATAATTACGAAATTTATTCAAATTACTACATGTATTTTTCATTTTCTGTTAAATTTATAATTTTTTAATTAAAAAAATAATAAAAGAAAAGAAACTAAAATAGAAGGTTTTTGAAATAAGGAATTCTGTCAAAAGAATTTTAAACTGTCTTTTTAGCGATTGCTATAAAAAAGGAAATCATATCAGAAATAAGGCACTCAAGACTTAAGAATTACGAAATTGAATCAAATTATTACATGCATTTTTCATTTTCTGTTAAAATTATAATTTTTGAATTTAAAAAAAATAAGAAAGAAGAAGAAACTAAAAGATTAACCAAGGTTTAGAAATAAGGAACTCAATCAAAGGATTTTAAACTTTTATTTTAGTTATTGATATAAATAACGAAATCATATCAGAAATAAGGTATTCAAGAAACAAGAATTACGAAATTTATTCAAATTACTACATGCATTTTTTTATTTTCCGTTAAATTTATAATTTTTTGAATTAAAAAATAATAAAGGAAAAAAAAAAAACTAAAAGACTGAGGTTTTTGAAATAAGGAATTCTATCAAAAGTACTTTAAACTTTATTTTAGTTATTTATTTGAAATCAAAGAATTGTTTGCAGCTGCTATCTAATTATTGTTAGATCGATGCATTATCTAAAAAATTATTAATAATATATTGTAACTTTTTAATTAAATTTTCACGAATTGTGAAAACAAGACAAAGAAAATTGATTTCTGTCTCGCATACTATAATTACTGTTCTTCCGAAAATAATAAGATTACACATTCTCTATTTTATTTTTTATTCCTTCAAATTTTTAATCAAAATCGCCTTTATAGCTTCTCTTTATTTCTACTTTTCTTCTTTCTTTACTTTTTACTTTTTTTTTCTGTTCTTTCTTCATTAAAAAAAATCCATGACGAACTGTCACAATAGATGCATTCTGCTGATGATGGATTAATCTTGTCTGGTCACGCACGAATCGAGCAGATGGAACACAAGAAAAACTTGCGAAACGAGATAAACGGAACTTCCAATAGTTGAGCCACGCCATTTTATTCATTTATTTATTTATTCTTCTTCTTTTATTTATTCTCATAAACTCATCGGGTACGACATTGTCGCATTATAAATAGCAATAGCTGATATCTTGAGAAAAGGCGTAGTTCATCTGCTATTAATTGCTTGCAAAAATTCAAAGCATGTATTTTTGTCCAACCAAAACTGGTCCTAAATAAATCTAATGAAGAATATCGACAAGTTTTATCATCTCGCGATCCGCCTATCGGATGTATTTAATATTTTTATCATGCGCAGAAGATTATTGAGCTTGAGACCAAAAGAAAAATAAAGAATGATAAAATAGAATCGAAAATAATTCAACATAAAATGCAAAAAAAAAAAAAAAAAAAAAAAATGTACAAAATATTAAAATACCTACTCATTCTGGTAATAATACCTTTATTATGTGTAAATTATTCCCTGAATAATTAAGTTATGACCAGGAAATCCCTATTTGGTGTTTTTTGTTCTCATATTACTGTAAATCTTGGTAATAAGTCGTTCATCTTGGTCGCTACTTATTCCTGTTTTAGAACAAATTTATCCGGCAGTTGATTGCTCTCCCATTGAAATTTCAACACATCTATCTTTCTTTATAGAGCTGAATTATATTGTTGAATAGTTCGGTTGGTATCTTCTTCAGTACTGCAAGATCTAAATAGCAATTTTTTTAATAATTAACTTTTATTTTTCTGATGTCTAACCACTGATGCTACTTGTGTAGGAAATATATTCTTTTAATACGATTAAGATTCTGTAAAGATTTGAAATGTTTATTGACTCCAGAAGAATTTTGTATCGAGTTAAAACGTCTGTGAGTGACTGATTGTGTTTGTTGATACTTTTTTTTTCACGTTAAAGTCAAATATGGTCATGCTGCGTCAAAATATTTGTAAAAAAATGCCAATCTGGGCAAAATTATTCATAACTTCATAAAATATGTGATTATATACGGGAAGAATTTTTTTTGAAAAAGTTTCAAAATTAGTAACATATTTGAATATTTGCACACAGAAGACAGAAAAAAGATCTGCTGAACCAAAATATACCAGTTAAGTGGCAAATGTTTTTCAAAAAATGGAAAAAAGAGCTGTTTCTTTGGCTCAAAAAAAGTATAAAGTAAATCTTAAATTTTTTTGTCACATTATAAAGTACTAAAACAATTTATAAAATATTTCTAAATGGATAGATCACTTATTCTAACTTGCAGGAACTTCAGAACACATTGAGAAATTACTATACCAAATTCGAATAAAAAATACATATTAGAATTTAATGGATGATATTTTTCATCTGAAAATTGAATCAGAGATCAGAATTCGAGATAAGCATTTAAAGTTGCAAAGTTCTTTTAAACGTAATTGTCATTTAATGCATGCTTTAATCCACTATAATTATGTTTAATTATGTTATTTCAATTACAATTATTAATAAAAGCCTAAGCATGATATTATATTCATCTTTTTCTTTTCAGGAGAAAAATCTCAGGAACCATCATCCAAATCTGCATCATCTGTCCCAGAGAGTGGATCGGAAGCACCCCAACCTGCCCTTGAAGATGACACCAGACTTCCCAAACCTGCCAAGGATGTCGCCGCATCTTCCTCCACGGTGTCCATCAGCAAAACTGCCAAGTGTCGCTTCACCGAAGTTGCCAGATGCATGCTAGAAATCATTGAAGACCTCCAGATGAAAAAGCTCCAACCGGATTCGACAAAAGACTCTGAAACTGCCGAATCTCCGACTTCGGCACCCACCCCCACTGAAAAACCAGAGACACTCAGCAACGACATCGTCAACGATTCTTCTTCTTCATCTTCTTCTAAGTCCAATAATAGTAGTGAATGCTATGCTTCAGCTGCAGAGTATCATGTCTACGAGGAGATAGACTATGACTTCTTGACTAACACTGTTCCCCCTCTTCCAAAGTTGCAACAAGAGGTGCCTCCACCGTTGCCAGTTCGTCCAAACCTGATGGTTCTGAAGCCTGACCTTCAGAAGAGGGTGCCATCACCACCGCCAAGAAAAGCAAGGTGTCCATTGAAAAGAAATCCTGGTCCCCTGAACGAGGAGGTAACATCCACGGAAGTAAGAAACAGGCCCAAACAGAGAGGGAATTTATATTGTCTGTTCTCTGATCAAGTAGAGCGGAGGAATATATCGCGATCTTTGGAAAGGGAATGGAGAACAAGTGGCCATTCGGACAATCAAGAAGATGACTATGGTTTCAAGAAAGAGTTTTCTTCGATGTAATTCTCACTTTCATCCTGATTTGTCAAAGGGGTGATTCTTACAGAACTGGCCAAATGAATATGTCGAGAATTCACCAACTGCTGAACATAACCAATAAAAAATACGACATATTTTTCCATGGGCCTTGTCGAGTTGAATATGTATGAATGATAGAAGAGCACAAATAGCAGATAGGACACAGGACAGATGGCAGAATATGGTATTAAACACTATCATTTCAATGTTAGTCAGGCTAATTGGCTCATTAAACAGTTATAAAATACGTCAAATTCACTGAACATGGGTATTTCAATGATGGAAACATCTAATGAACGGTTTCAGAATATATATGCCGAGTTGAAATAATATTCTAGGTTCAATATATGTAAATGTTGCCATCTGACAAGTCATCATATTCAATTTAACTCGGCTCATGTATCAATATGTCATAATTTTGATTGATTATAACGAGCAATGACTGCATAAGTGCATTGGAAATTCATCAAAGTGTACCATAAGAATCACTCTATAATTTCAAAAGTGTGTTCATCTTTTTATACATTTCGACAGGGATATGAAAGTTCATCTTCTAAGTAGCGACAAACGCGGGTATTTTGTGAATAGTTGACGCATATCCTCGTTTGTGCATAGATTTGATATAACTATTGTTCTCATTACATGCTCGCTGTGCGAAGATATAATGTTTATAGATATGTTAATGAGTATTGTACGAATTTTTAAGTATTCATTATTGTTTAAGTGTTCAGAGTTTCATTCGAAAGAGTTTGTTAAAAAAATTTTTTAAAGCAAGTTTATCATTCATTAGCAAATTTATCATTTCATATTATCTGAATAGTAGTGCTTGAAAATTATTTGTATTAAATGCAGTTCGATTAATAAAGAAGCATTATCTAAATTTGTTTTGTTTATTTGTGTTCTTTAATATTTTCAAAATAAGTCTTTAATAAGTCAAAATAAATCTTTATTATTTCAAAAATTAACTGGCTATTTAACTTATTGTTAAAATTATTTGTTATTTAGTACTAAAAATTATTTCTTACTTAAAAGATAATTAATTTTGCTATTTAAAACATTTTGTTACCTAAATTTTTATTTATTTGTCTAAATTTTATCTAGATTTTTTGTTTTCTTTAAGAATTCATTTGTAACCTATTAGCTGATAAACCCAGAGTTACTCAGAATTAAAATAATCTTAAGCCTAATATTTTTTTATTAGGAAAAATCAACTTTTGTATAACATATACAAAATTGTTATCTTTAAAGGAGAATGTTTATTCTTAGAATTTTGATCAAATTAGTAAACCAAATAAATAATTGTTCTTGCTATAAATCATTAAATGTTTGCTTTTAACACTTCATTTAATATTCTTTCAGAATTCTGCTAAATGTTCTGACAGCAGTTCGTTTGCAGTTTCGTTCTTCAACAATAAAAAAATATTATACTAAGTGTTGCAATTTGTTTTAAATCTAATCAAGAACTTGGCCAAAAATATTTAAAAAATAAAATAGAAATACCAAAAAATAACTGTTGAACCTTTCAAAGTTCCATTGTTAAGCAAGGAATATCGTTTAAAATCGTCTGTATCTAGTAAATTATTGATTAAATTTCAAAAAAATATTAATAAAAATTTAAAAAATACTACATAGGAAGGAAATTTGGGGTTATTAAATGGGTAAAAAATTTTTAATCTTTATCTTTACTTATAATAAAGCACAATGTGTGTGTGTGCCTGTTGGCGCTCTACAGGCCAGACCGTTCGACCTACAGCTGCCAAATTTGGTACATGTACCCCTTGGGGGCCGGGAATGTGCACCTTGGAGCTCTTTTATTGAGTTTTAATTAAAATTTTTATTAATTAAAAAATAAACGAAAATTTGAAGTTTTTTCGCTATAACTTCATAAAATATTACAGCATAAAATTGATGTATGCATCAAGTTAAAGCTCAAAAAATTAACTTTTCAATGATACAGATGTTTTGATCTATAAATTAAAACTCTGTTTTTAATGAATTTTTAAACATTTAATTTAATTATATTTTTCAACAATTTATTTCGCATAAAATAAAAATAAAATTTATCTTCACTAGAATATAAAAAAAATTAATCAGCTTTTAATAAAAAGTTGCCATCACATTTTCAGAAGTTCTGATTAAAAAAAGTTAATAACGACCAAAAATAAAACAGAAAAATATAATTTCCATCACGTGATTATAAGAAATGAAATTAATAGGAAATGTGATATTTTTTAAACAATAAATGCAAGTGAAAATTTTTCTTGATCGTTTGCAATATCAAAGTTATTAATTCAATTAAAGAATAAAAATAAATAAAAATACAAAATAAAAATTTATCACAAAAGTGCGACAGTTTAAACTGAAAAAGAATTTGTAGAAAAGCACCAAACGATAATCTTAATCTTACTTTTAAATAATAAAACGATTAATTATTTAAAAGCAAGAAATCTCAACCGAACTTGATTGACGTCATTTCCAAGAAACGATGAACAAAAAGCAATTGATATTAAGTAGAAGTAAAATATTTTTGCATTCATGTTTTTTTTTTAATTTTTAAAATAATAAAACATGTTTTGAATTGTTACTTTTGCTTATGTGAAGAAGATATATTGTGCAAATCAAAGAATTTGCCTTCGTGATTGTAATTTATCTCGGCATTTTAATGAATCTTGCGAAATAAAAACGCATCTGCTTTCAACGAAGTATATGTAATATTAAAGCTATACTGGTTAAAGCAGGTCCGCTATTTGAAAACGCTTCTTCTTTCAATCAAGCATACGTAATAATTAACAGTGCAAAATTTGTAAAAGCATATAAAAATATTTTTTACGCGCATATTTCGGAGACATCATGTTCTCTCATGAGAAAAAATAGATCACTATCATTCCAAACTAAACATATAAAAATGTCATTTTCGGCACATGTCTGCATGAAATGAAAACAAATTTTTAAAATGATATTTTTGGAAAATAAATGTATGGAAGCGTTTTCTATGATATTTCACTACACATGTATTACTAATCCAATTAAACAGTTATACTTAAGGCAAATATGGCTTAACATCTACAAGGCATCTTCTGTAATCGGAGCCCAACATCTAATTTCTTAATTTTTTTGGGGGAGATATAGATCTCTTAACAAATGGTCTAAGGGAAATATATAATTAGTAGATTGAGGGAAAAATTGCTGATGAATTACGACTTCTAAATTTTTTACATATAGCATCTGCTCTGTGAATCATATTTAACAAAACATTCCAGAAATAATAAATCCTTAAAAAATGTGACACTCCAATCAACTAAATCTATCATCAAGCTGATCGATCCATGAAAATTTCAATATAACTATTCGGTAAACACTGGCGATTTTAGATCACCTTATCAAGATATCAAAGAAGCCAAACAGGATTACTCTAGAATAATTTACATAGATTATGAAAATGATTATTGTTCTAAACTTGTAATATTCAGAACTGAAAAAATCATCCAGATTTGATCGCAGAAGATAGAAATGTATATTTATTTATTTAGAAGTTGAAATATTAAGAATATTTTACAAATATGAATCTATAAGACCAAAAGAATTTAACCCATAATTTTTTGAAATATATTTATAAACCTTAAAAAAATGTTATTATTGAGAGCATTTATATACATCTAAAAAAACTGAATGAAAAACTGAACTAAAAGTAAAAACTGAATTTTCCATTTAATCTGTGAAATGTTTGCTGTATAATTCCTTGAGAAATTATAAATTATTAAAAAAAATTATAATGTTTCAATTTCTGTAGTGAACATAAAACTTCAATATCGGACTATTCTGCTTTCAGTTCTTAGTTTTATTTAAAGATATGCTTGGATTGAGTAAAGAGGTATTTATATTAATTGAAGTTTCATCATTTCCACTTTAATTTAAATCTGAATTTTACGTCCATTGGTAGAAAATCAGAAAGAGACGCGGAATTCAAAGATATGGCTGCTTAAAGTTTACATAATAGTATAAGTGTGACTATCGAATTATATGACTATCGAAATTTGAGCTTAAAACTATTTTGCTGAAAAACTTTTTATGATACCAAGTTATATATATAAAAAAATGATTGAACCCTTTAGTCGGCATTAGTATTGGCGAACCGACTGGTCGCCAAAAGTGGCTAGTGTTTGATAAAATAAAGATACTCGTATTTATTGAGGATAAATTTACTCCAAAATTAATACAGATAAATGCAAATTTTTGGTTCATTTCCAATTGAACATTTGATGACTATTCGAACTTTGAAAAATTAACACAATTCAATTTTTTAATAATAAATATGTAATGTTTAGTTGAAAGCTGTTAGGATATATGGAATGTATATATATGGTCACAAAGAAGCTAAGATAAATTGTTGGTACATATAAAATATTGCTGCTAATTTTAAGCATTCATTTTTTTTAATTATCATTTTCAGATCCAAAACATGGACTCAAAATTTCAATTTCACTTTTTTGTAATCATTCAATCGTGTCCGAAAGAAACAATTAAATTTAGGTATTTAATTTAAAACTTCATAATAGTGTTAAATAGTGGAGTTATCAGGATAAATAATAATTATCACATGCTTTATTCACAATGATGTAGAAGAAATTTCAAGAAGAGAAGATATAGAAGAATTTCAATGTAAAAAAAGAAAGAAAATTTTATGGATTTAATTTGGATACATCATTTATACTTACGTTCGTCTTTTGAAATTTCAATCATGGATCAAAACGAGAAAAAGGAAATTTTCTTCAAGACTGATAGCTAAAATTTTTCGCCAGTATGCATATGAATTTTTAAAACAAATTGGCTAAACAATTTTCAAATTTTCTTATGTCTCCACTTTAAGTTGAAAATAATTTCTTTTTTTTTTGGTTTCATTATTTATTTATTTTACTTCGCATCTATATATTTGTCTAAAATTTTCTATTTAAAAAATCTGTATTAAAATTTTTTGATTTATTACGTTTAGATACCTTTTTTCAGCATTGAGCGAAGGATAAAAAATTGTTTGACAAAGTTTATTAAAAAATTTATAAGAATCTGTATTTTAGATGCTAAACTTGTATTAAATGTTATTTATCTATTTACATTTTACAGTTACCGAATTCTATTTTGATTGTATTCGAGAAGCTGATAAATAGACTTCATCTGAATGGATTTCGTTCTAAAATTTGATGGAAATGTACAGATTTGGTGTAAACAACCCATAACAAATTCTGTTTATCACGATCACAAGATACTTTAAATTATTGCATTCACAGTCAGATAAATATAATACTAAAAAGTTGTTTCTCAAACCTTCTAGAAGCCTGAAACATGAAAATTTGAACTGAAAGCTTGAATTGTTTAACGGCTATAACACTTTCTTTTTATATACTTCATGGATGATGAAATAGAAATTAAATTAAAATAAATCAAGATGCTTAGTTAAAATGTGAACTAACTTAACCAGTTAATTAAATTTGTGGGCTCATAATGTTCAATGTCTAGAACTTAAAGATGCTTGTTTTCACCATTGTTGGTGTGATGTCTTACTTGCGTTTATATTTGTCAAACTACGTGCTGCATTTTCGAATTTTCGTCCTGGATCCTTGGGAAGAGGCAACACTACGGAAGTTCTAGTTCAGGTGTTAGAACGTGCTTGGTTCCGTGTGTTGCCTCTTCCCAAGGATCCAGGACGAAAATTCGAAGAATGATTCGCCACATTGAAGAAAACAGAGATTTGTTCAGATTTTAAGAACACTATCTACAAGAGTAGCTCTACAAATCCATATCTTTTTTTCTGTTATTTTTGTGTTTGTACATACCATTTTTTTGTGTGTTTTTCTTTTTTATTATTGTTTCTGTCCTCGTCCCTAAATTTTTCTTTCGTATTTTTACAATATTTTTCAGAAATTTGTAATCTCAAACAAACTATAAGTTTGTTTTTGTGAACTAGCATTAAGTCGTCAGTTTATCCCCAATAGTTAGCTGAATTGGACAAAGCCACTTTCCATTTAAATTTGAAACAGCTAACTGTCTCCAGCTTTCTTTAATTCAAAACTAAAATCTTCTATTATTATTAAATTCTAAACAATAATTGTGTGACGTCTAACAACAGTCACTTTCATTATATCTTCCAGTTCATGCTCATAACACTGTTTAAATAACCAGGTTTTTATAGTTGCAGGGGCATGAAGCGGTGTTGTGTGTGTGCTTGTAATGCAGTCATTTAGACAGTGATATTGCTTCGTTGTTGTGAATTTGTATGTTGATAAACATGAATTGCGTATTTTTATAAAATCTAACCTAGTGACCTTCCCTTTTTCTTAATTAAAAAAGTGTGCAGTGTTCCCCCTTTATGATTGCGACCCTGTAATCTGTAGCAAAATTTGTTTGCCTTGACATATATAAACGCCCTTGGAAATTTGTCAATTAAGTTACGGTCCCATGTGATATAGGAAGTGGCAATGGGTAATAATGAGAAAATAGGAGGCCTTTCTTAAATTTTAATTAAAAATCGAGAAATAATTAAAATCATTTTTACGTAATACACATATCCCAAACTTCATACGTTTCGCAGAAAATAAGCACTATTTAAAAATTAATTTGAGTTTGTAATTGTCTTTCGCTCACATAAATTACTAAACTTCAAAAGTGTGCTGACATTCTTTTTTTTTTCTTTTCTGGTTAATTCTTCACTAAATTCATTTTCAATTAATTTCATGGAATTGCCTGAATGTTTTTATCACATTTTCGAGTTTTATGAACCAAATTCAGGGATATTACATAATTATTAGCTATTGATTATAGCATAGTGATGAGATAATATTTGAATATATCTATTAAAATATATTACTATTAATGTAATTATGTGCCCGTATTTGGATTAGCGAATAGTGTAATTGTGAAAATTAATTTCTGGAAGTTTAAAGGATTCAATTATGTATAGGCATGTGACTTGTTCAAGATGAATTTTTTTTGAAGAGCTTTAAAAAACTATTATTTTTTCACTTTTTTACAAGAAAATGAAAAATTTGATTGAAAAAAACATCATATTATATATATATATATATATATATATATATATATATATATATAT
>JAOUZG010013995.1:1798291-1818864 GCA_026289955.1 Argiope argentata | reverse complement strand
AAATAATTGTGAATAGAAATGACTTGGAAATTAGTGTGAATAGAAATGACTTGGAAATTAGTGTGAATAGAAATAAGTAAGGCGACTGATGACTAAGAAATTAATTTATGTATTCAAAATGGATAGGACGCTCAATTTGTTCCTTCATTTAAACAAGTGCTCATTTTTTAAATGTTATAATAATACTTTGTGATAAATCTCGTAATTTTGAATCATAACAAATGACAAAAAGGACTACCAACGCCTCATTGCCCAAAGGTCCATTTTCGAAGACAGAATCACCTGAAAACGAAACTCAATCACCCTTGAGGCTTTTTAAAATATTTGCAAGACTTTAGAAACCGATGAAAATAATTTCTACGAATCGTTCTCGCTTTTTACGAATAAAGTCATTTGAATCTCGTGAGCAAGGCTATTGATGACATGAATATTGATTTTTCTTTTTTGAGAGTCCTAGATATAATTATTTTGGGTTTCTAAATTTTAGAAGAAATCTGAATATACATTAGGTGTATCTTTTAGAAATTTGGACTATGAAAGCATTTTGGACATCGTCCGACCAACAGAAACCAAAACAGCAATTTTAATGGCAGGATTCTGTATCAAATTTTATTTATCTAATTCGTTACTTTTTCTGTTTATGGCATGTGAATATACAAATCTGCAGACAACCAATCCATTGATAAACTTGGTTCAAAATTTCATGAAGATCTACACTTTAGATATTAAACAATTAAATGTTGTCTATTTAGTTTATTATATTTTGTAGTAAGCATTCTTGCTTACTCTCTCACAGATAAACTCTTTATCTCTATATTTCATTCAAAATTTGATTTATTTACCTCAAATCATTTCTTTATTTCTGCATACACAAACAGAGCGATAGATAGCCTGAAATTCCACAAACAGAGAGTTCTGAAACAAGGAAGTTAATCAAAATCTAGATGCCATATTTTTTCTCACAATTGCAAGCCTAAGTATAACAAACATAAGAAAAAGTTGAAATACAGATGTGCTCTAACAAATACAATTATTTGTTATAATTATAATTATAATGAATTTTATAACTAATTATTTTTAATTCATTTTATAATTAACTCAAAAAAATATTTAATCATTTCTAGAACTATTTCAATAAAAAATTTCAGCGAAACAAATTTTTTAGAATGAAAATTTCTGGCAACAGCTTATTTCTGTATCGTCTGCTACTTTTAAATTTATTTTTCTTCTAAAATGTCGCGTATAAATAAGATGTGGATTGGAGGATGTATTTTTACAATTTCTAAAGAAAAATATTCCCATTCCGTAATTTAAAAACATTATCAAATTATGGTATTAAAATTTTAAATTGAAAAAAAGTAACATTATTAATTGGAATGCTAAAAACTGTCGGTAACTATTTCTACTTGAGAAGATGACTCAAAACGAATACTTCCCCTCCCCCCCCCCCAAAAAAAAGATGCGCATTATTTTAGATATTTCTAAAATGAAATCATTGGTAGAAAGAAAAAAAGAGTCTGACAGCTCAGAAATCAGTTACAAAGTCTTCAAACACATCTGTAGTAACAATAAATAAAATAATAAACAAAAACATACAAATGTAAAAAGGCTAAAAAACATGAAATTTAACAGTTTTTGACAAGAGTTGTAGCTAAAGAATGTATATTCTGTAAAACTGTCCTTAAAAATTACTGAAAAGGAAATAAATGAAAAAAAATCATTGTGTTCCTTTATGAAGCATAGCTTTACTTAATTGACCATTATAAAAAGAAGTTCATTAACTATTGAAAACGAAGTCAACAATCAAAAAGCTGATTTAACATAAATAAAGTTTCAGTAAGAAGTTTTTGATTGTAAAAAAGTTTTCCTACACTGAAAAATTAAAAAAAGTAAAACTCAATATTATGTAAAGAGAAAGTTTTACAACTGATATTTGCGGAAGAGTCTGAATTTTTCTATCTCATCAACTTTCAAAAAGCGAATATTCATCATAATAGTGTCTTACTTCGAAATGTATCATTTATCGCTCTCCTTGAAAAAATAAAAACTGATGTAATACTGTGCATACCTTTCCAACTTATTACCTATGGATTTATTTGCCTTCAACTCTGATGAAAAATAATAATTTCTAATCGTTAACCAACCCGATTAAGGGACTCTAAAAAGAAGTTGAAAATTAATGGAGATCAATGATAAAATGGAGTTTACAAATTTATAAAAATCCCTTTTATTATGGAAATCACGATGCGAACTTGTAGTCCAATAAAGAAGCAATCATATCAAATATATAAATAAAATATTTACACTTTAAATATTAATCAAATGGCCAATAAATCATTCCGAAAATATGTGAAAGCCATCTGCATATGATAATCATTATAAAATCACATTCATTTTCAACTTTTTGAGGCCTACTCATGCAAATCGACTGCCAAAATTCTAAAGTTATGAATATTAAATAAATTTCAAGACTAATAAAATGCACATAATCAACATGAAAACCAGCCCTGTTCTACTCATGCAAACCCACGCATGAACCTCTCAAGCAAAAATCTAGTTGCTATAACTCCCCCCCCTCTGGTTTTGCTCACAAGTCACCACAAGTGGGCTAAATTTCCCACGAGCCCATCCCGAAAATGTAAACCATGAAACGCACGAGCCTCTCTATCACCACCTTGCACTCCGCACTGAACGAGATCGTAATCTGGACAGCCCCGACTGTTCCACCTGGTGCTGACACACACTGGTGGATATCGTCTGCCTATCTCCGGAATCTCCGGAAATATATTAAGCCGCGAGTGAGTGACAACCAACGAAGAATGGCTCTTATCAACCTGCAGCGCCCGTGACAAATTATCTTAGCTGGAGATAGTCCTGTACTGCCCATAAACAATTTACCCGACTTATCACCTGCGGCCAGAAATTTGTCCTCCCTGTTCCTCGGAGTTTATGGTAATTCGCCCGACAGCAAGGTGGATAAATTTTGGCCCTCTCCCTCCGATAGTGATTCGCGTTTTTCTCGCTGTGAGCATCCTCGTTCCGAAGGATGGAATGGAATGGGTGTAATGTTATCCCTTCCGATTGCGATCTTATTTATGATGGGAACTGGGCAAGTCTGCGTAGAAGTTTTTTGATAGAGATCTACGACAGTCCATTTTCGTGAGAGAATGAAAGATATGAGATAAATTTCGTAGATTGAATAATTCTGTTGGCATCCTTGAAGGAAAGAGACCAGAATATTTTTAGGGAGAGAGCATGGTTCAGATTTTTCGGCAATTGTATACATTTTTTTTGCTGTGTTAATATTTTATCAATGAATAGTATACGCCTACAATGAACGATTTTTAATATCTATGTACATGTTAACGCAACTCTAATCTGAAAAAATTCTGCAAACCAGATTTAAATGCCTCTAAAAATAGGTTAACACATAAACAGTATCTCCAAGATACTGGAATTTCACATCTTTGTGACACTAAACGAGTGCATGTCTCTTTGCAGGTTAAACGACCTCTAAAAACACGCTAATGAATAAACAGTACCACCTCTAACACATTGAAATGTTTCATATTTGTGGAACTAAACGTGTTGATCTCTGTTCAAGTTTAGTGGTTAGATTGAATAATACTGTTGCCATCCTAGAAAGAAAGAGACCAGAATAATTCTAGAGAGAGAGAACGATTCAAATTTTTAGGCAATTATATAAATTTTTTTCGCTGTATTAATTTTTTCTCAATGACTAGTATCCGTCTACGATGGACAATTTTTAATATCTATGAACGTATTTGAACGCACAACTCTAATTTGAAAAAATTCTACGAATCAGATTTAAAGGCCTCTAAAAATATGCTAACGCATAAACAGTACCACCTCTAATAGATTGAGATGTTTCATATTCATGGCGCTAAACGTGTTGATCTCTATTCAGGTTTAGCTGTCCTTAAAATCACGCTAATACATAAACAGTACTTTTAACAAATTGGAATTGAATCTCTTTGTGTCACTAAACGTATTAAACACTTTGAATACGAATTTATTTAACTTTCTAATTAGATAACTCTTCCTATTTTGGTAATTTATTGTTAAGTTGATTTTTTTAAATAATACATGGAGCATTTGTGATAGCAAATCGCTTCATGTTGATTTTTTCGTATTTAAATACTTAATTCTGTGGCTTAATTGAAGACTTGAAAAAAAAATTTCGGTTATTCGATGCGCGGACAGACACGTCACTATATGCGAAGTGGTTAATCTCTATGTAGTTGAGCGACATCTAAAAACAGGCTAATACCTAAACAGTACTACCAATAATACATTGGGATTTCACATCTCTGCAAAGTTGAATCTATTAACCACTTAACTGTTTCATTTTCTTTACTATCTAATCAGATGGCACCTTCTATTTGGGGAATATATATTTTTTATTTTGATTCAAATGAAAATTCATTGAATACTTGAACTATCTATGTATTCGAAGTAATTTTAATTTAAAATTATAATCATTTTGAATGGTTTGTTTTTTGTTTGCAACTATCGAAATTCGATAAATCGATGCACGTATGGCATACGGGCAAATCAATTAAGGGGTCAATCTTTGTTCCTATCTCTTTTGTTCTATTGGATCTAGAAACATTGATGAAAGTGTAAAAAATGGCGTAACCTTACATTTATTAATGTCGAATGATTCGAAAAAGGGGGAGGGGAGATGAATCTTCCCATTCTTTATGTTTAAATTCTCATTCTAAATGGATTTCAGAATCCTACAATATTTTATGTATTTCATCCATTTAGTGGAAAATCAATGGATGTGATAAAGATAAACCATAGTTGAAAAAAAATGACATTTGTCCATTTTTTATTACTTTTTACATAAGTTGTCAGAAATATTTTGATTAATTTCTATAAAAAATGCCAGTTTAGACAGTCTCATTCAAGTAATATTATTAATTAACTTCAGCTGCCAACAAAAAAATACTTCCTCTTCACTTAAAATCTTAAAATTACAAAACTGATAAGAAACTTCCATAAAGGACATTTTTTTGGAGAAAAACACAATTCAAATCCTTTTTTAATAAAGTTTATAAGCCATAAATAAACAAATAATACTTTAAATTTATATAATCTTCATGTAATATTATTTTTGCACTGATAACTTAAAATTGTAATACCTGCAAAGCATCTTTTTTTCGGATTAAAATAAACGGAACTGTTCATGTTATTATTTGAAAATTTGAAAAGAAAGAAGAATGCATAAATTTTATCAACTGATTAAAAGATTACTTCCGTATCATTTTAAGTAGACAAAATACGACTTAAGCTTCATTATCCTACTCCAAGTTTTTACCTTTGTAAAAGACAACGCTGCCACCAGTAAATTGCAAAAAACCACACAAAAGATATCTCAATCAAACTAATTATCTCCGGAAACGAACAATCTTCCAACCTTTCTTTTAATTCGTAATCCTCCTATACATAACAGGAGCTTCTTTTTTTATTGCATATTGGACAATGATGGGTTAGCCCCGGTTTTTACAGAATCCGATTGACTTCACTTGCTTTAAAAGGTACTTGTCTCATTAAAAATGCTATAAATATTATGACTAAAAGGAATAAACTGTTTAGGAAACTCAAACTTGCATTATTTGTTTTTGGATTCAACATTTTTTTCAACCTCAACTCTATTCATCTATTCAGATTCATCATTTCTCAGTTTTGAAACTTTGAAAGACACGTGCTCTTAAAAACAAGTAAAACAATTTGTTTTCCGTGATTTCCTGAGATAGAATTTATCAAAATATTTATTGCAGTTGAATCAATCTATTTGAAAAAGGGTTCCCTCTGTTTTAAAAAATTTACAAGTGAACAAGAGAAAAAACTAATTATTTTCAAAATAAATATATAAATCAGTAATATCTTCTTATTAAAAGGGATTAAACATGGTTTGTTGTTGTTGTTACTTAAGGCACTTGCCATGGACAAGCTCGTTGAGGCAGTCAGCGATTTAAGCTTCATCAGCGTCTCTTGTTTTGTAGCAGCGCCAACTAAGGCCAAGAGAACAACTTTTGCTACTCACTCATCACATGTCTTTCACAGCCCCTTTTTACAAGGAGGGGGGCGCATTCACTCACCTCACAGATAGTGCACAGAAGAACGACCATGCCCGAACCGGGACTCAAACACGTGACCCAGATTGCGGGGAAAAGGCGCTATCCTTGTGGTAGTACCCTGGCCTTCTTCTGATTGTTCTTCCACCACTTCTTCTTCTTCTTCTGGAATCTTCTGATTGTCCATATTTAATTTTGGAACAAGTTGATTTTGAATTTTATCTTTTTACAAAAAAATTATTATAACACGATATTTTCACTGTAATATATATATATATATATATATATATATATATATATATATATATATGACACCATAAGCTACTTATTTTTCAAGTGATTTTTGTGTCCTTTTTTGAAATGTTATATGCTAAAAGTCGCTTTTTTATAAAATTTGAAGACGCATAAATCTGCTTTTAAAAACTGATTTGAAAAACATTTTTATATAAAAGATTGACACTCCTAATTTAAAAATGACCCGGGATAGCGTTATTGGTAGAGCATTGGACTCGTACTCCTTAGGTTACGAGTTCGAAACTCAACAGCGAAAACATTCCCCGAATTTGTGGCGATTGGCCACACATTCGGGCAATCTGTTCGTGGTCGTAAAGTCCTCCATATCGAGAGTAATACCACTGAAGGTACTGGGTCAGAGGTGACCGTTCTCTGTTCCAGGTCTAAATTACGATCTAAGTTATATGAATGAGTTTGCATGAACGTAGTCCGCTCCCTAAAAAGGGTTGTGACGCGTGTAGCTAAGTCGTACTCTTGATCCTAGGTGACGCTCCTTTCGACTTAAATCTGCTGATGTATCAGCGGGGATTATCCATGGCAAGTGCCATAAGTAACAACAACATTATTTTTTATTGAACATTTGGAAAATCCTCGTGCACCACTAAGTATCCTACAACACATTACATATAGAAATCACATGCAGAGAACAACCATGCACGTACCGTGACTCGAACCCATGACGTCCAAATCACGAGGAATATATATACCCACCTGTGCCAGGATGTCAGCTTTAATCTGGGTTGGGTGCTTCTAATTTATTACAATATTTATCATAATATATGTCAGATGATGCAATATTTATTATAACATGAATAATAAATAGGGAATATGCATTTACTTACATAAGTAAAAAACACAATAATAATAGCCACAAATATAATACTATCAAATAACGCATTTAATATCAAAAAATTCAAAATACATTTAAAAAATCATTTTCATCTTAAGTTAATTCTATTATTTAAAGTTAGTTGAAGACTTAGTATGCCTACTGTCCGTCAGTTTTGAAGATTTTGGCACATAATTACAAACTTCTAGTTTTTCATTGGGTTCAAATGACCGTCTTTGAGATGGAAACTATATTTTGTCTTAATTAATTATATTCACTGTTACAAATTCTGATTAATACAGATAGAGCCAAAAAATGATGTTAATTGATATGAAACTTTTTTAAATTTGGATTTTTTTTTTTTGCACTGGCTTTCTGGCACAGAGCTAGCGCGTTTTTCACGTGTTCTTGGAGTCCCGGTTCGGGCATCGTTGTTCTTCTGTGTGCTATCTGTGAGATGTGTGACTGTGCCCTTCTGTAAAAAGGGGGATGTGCAAGCAAATGTGGTGAGTGTGTAGCTAAGACGTATTCTCGTAGTTGGCCCTACTTCAAAAACAAGAGACGCTCCTTTCGGCTTAAATCTGCTACTGTGCCAACAGGGGGCTTGTCCATGGCAAGTGCCATAAATAACAACAACAACAGATTTTTTGCTTCTTCCATAAGATTCCAAAAATTCTCAGGTTCTGAAATACCTGCTTTTAAAGTGATTTTATTTTGAAGGAGAAAAACTTCACTTTCACTCAGAAGATAAAAAGAATATATAATTTATATTTTCAGTTATTTCTTCCACGTCAACATTACCAAATGGGTAAGACATGAATGTAACAATTAGTTGCTTTTAGAATGCGCGTTTTAGGTCTTAGTAAAGGCGATCAACTCAAAATGTCTTAGGGACCACTGGTCGATTACGATCGATTTAATGCCCCCTCCCGTTGCTTTTGACGATAATCTGTTATCAAATGTTTGGTTATTTCCTTTTGTTATGATAGTTGTCGATATAAAGATGGATTAAAATTTGGTTTAGGAGTATGTTGTTAAAAAAGAGAAAGGCGGAACCCAGACACTTCTACTGCCTTAGGGCTCTACACTTAGTCCAACACTGGAAACAGTCCACGAGAATTACATGATGGAAACATTTCCATTGCTCTTGCAAAAGACCTCAACAACCGCAAAGCAATTTGGTAGGACATCCACCCCTGCCGAGGATTAGAAGAAGAAAAAAAGGTTAAAAGAAAAAAAAAACTTTGAAAAGACATGAAGTGAAACCTTTATCCCGGTTCGTTCACTAGTACTTTTGTTCCAGCAGCCTTGTAACTTCCTCTCTCGACTGCGTCGGGGTCAGGAGGTAGCTATCAGAAGCTGACCACCTAATTGCAGGGTGAGCGAAGTAATGTTGGTACGGGAGCTGTACATCCGCCCCACTCATCTGTTTGAGGGGTGCAATTCCTTCTCGGCCCGAGATCCGGTACGCACACCGGCAATTAGCGTGTTTTGTTGCATAAGTACACACCTACGTGCACGGTCGTAGAGAAGACAGAAAAGAAGGGGGGAGGGAAGACGGTGTGTATGTTAGAGGAATGGCATTTGGTTAAAAGATGGCATTTCCGTTCGGGGTGATTAGTAAAGAGGCATATTGAGATTCCAAGGTATTTTTCTGGTTGACTCGTAGGCTATGGGAGATGGCCATTGGAATAGAAAGTATTTACAGCAACTAGGTTTTTGCATGCAATATTTTTTGTTTCATTGAAATTTTAATTCTACTGAGGATTAAGATTCACAACCGAGTTTTGGCAACAGTGAGATATCTGAAGGTATATGTAAAGCCATATTTCGTACTGATACCCAGGGCTGGACGGAGTGGGTGGTGGGATTGGTCCCCGAAAAGAGTCTATGACAATTCAAAAGATGACTATTTTAAGGATTCTGAGTTTAACAGTTCGATTTATTGGGCAGATAAAGAAAGAATTCGCGAATAAACCTTTTGTGGTGGTTCAAACGATACAGAAATTGTTAGCTTTTCCATGTTCTGTTGTTGTTACTTATGGAAATTGCCATGGACAAGCCCCGCTGATACATCAGCGTTTCATCTCTTGTTTCAAGTAGCGCCAACTGGGGCCAAGAGTACGACTTATCTACACACTCACCACATTTCCTTGCACAACCCCTTTTCACAGGGGGGCACTGTCACACATCTCACTGATAGCACACAGAAGAACAACCATGCCCGAACCACGACTCCCAGAACACGAGTTAGACGCTCTACCTCTGTGCCAGAAAGCCGGCTTTCCATAATCTTTCCAGTTACACCTGTGGCAATTGGGCCCCTTATCTGTGAGGTACTTTATCATCTCTTCTTACCAAGCCGCGGTGGTCTGGTGGTAAGGTCTCGGACCCTGAACCGTAGAGTTTCAGATTCGAGATCCAATTCCACCGAAGAACAGTCTTGTAAAGGGGTCTGTTGCATGTTAAATCCGTTAAGCTCAAACGTCCTCCCACTGGTGTGGTGTGGTGTGGAGAAGGGAGGGGGGTGTCAGCTCAATTATCGTCCTCGTCATCTGACTGTTATTCAAAATTACAATGTCTGTCCCTAGCACTATTGGTCTTTATTAGGAGCAGTTTTATTTTCCATCTTGATTTTGTCACTGCTAATCAAAAGCGATAAAAAACATCTTAATATTGTTTAATATTTCTCTCATATATTCACCCCTTTCCAGTTTATATACAATCAGAATCTAAAGTATATGCAGGAAAAAAACGTTTATACCTAATCATAGATCTAAAATCCTACAAAGGTAATAGTTTCAATCACTTGAATGAAGTAAATGAAAAGTATAAAATACTATTAAGTGTAATAAACAAGTTTAATCGAATACAAATGCAGCAGAACAAACATATAAATTTAGGTATAATAGTAATAGGCAAATGAAGGCAGAAACGGTTTTTCAAGTATTTCCTGGCATATTCTTTAACAAAGTTGTTATCTCACCCTTCTATATAAAATTGCAAACATTGAATAAAACCGTGAATATCTTAAACGGCGTTGGTAAATAATAATTAAGAAATATTAATTTTTAGTGGGAACCTAGCCTTTTTATTGAAGACAATTATGGTGATCTATTTATTATCCCACTGGGAGATTCATTTATTAATCCGCTAGCATGTATATGTGAACTTAAAGCCAAAAACACAACAAGCAAAAAGGTGAAATTTGGATCAAAATTTCATAGCATACTGTAAATAAGTAAACAATTTTCGATTGCATTCTCAGTTAAAACCATTGGTAATTTTTTTTTAAAGCAGCATTTGAATAAATTAGAGTGAATGATCTCCAAGAAGTTTCTTATGGCCCTTGCCATGGTCAACCTCGCAGAGGTAGTCAACGATTTAAGCCTAATCAGCGTCTCTTGTTTTGCAGTAGCGCCAACTAGGGCCAAGAGTAAGACTTTTGCTACTCACTCATCACATTCACTTGCTCAGCCTCTTTTTACAGTAGGGCACATTCACATATCTTACAGATAGAACACAGAAGAACAACCATGTTCGAACCGGAATGCTCAGATTACGAAGAAGACACACTACCCCTATGCCAGGATGCCGCCTCTTTTCAAGAAATTCCGAGCGTATTATTTATTAAAGGCGGTAGCCCTATCCTTCTTCTTCTCATCTCCATCGTGGTCTGACAGAGTCAGACCAGATCAAATAAACCGTTGACTCTGAGATGGGCGGTGACTGTCCAAGGAGATGAATAAATATCCTCTACACTGAGGTCCTTACACTGAGTTTTATAAGTCTTGGGCAGGACCATAAATGCCCCTAGTGCTCCATTTTTAAAAATTCTATTTTAAGAGGGTTTTTTTTTGTATCGTATAAACCTATACTTCTGCATTAAACGCATGCCATCATCAAACAAAAGTAGTGTGCGATTTTTGAGAATATTTTTAAAAAATCAATCACTGATGAATTTTTTTCTAAATTTTGATATATCATTTATATTGACAATAAATCCAAATGAATTAAAATCTCGTTGAATGAATTTTGTGAATGATTTGATCAATTTTGCATTAAGACCACGAAATCTTTCTATCTTTTTATCTTTCTATCCGTTGCATTTATCAAAATTACCAAAAGCGGATGACATAATTCAAAATATCCCCTCCCTCCTGAAGGACTTACGAGGTTTAAGAGATGTATTCATTGAATTCTTGAGTCGAATTTGTTTGACAGATATTGTAATCTTTGTTTACATGAGATATAATTGTTTATGCGAGTTTGTTTCCATAATTTATACATGAATAAATAAGTTATTTCTAATCTATGTTTATCATAAAAAAAGTAAATTTATGATGCATAAAGCCGTTAGGTAAACTTCCCTAAATTCTAATATTACGAAAGATCGTCTGCTTTCTGAAAAACGGTTTTGTGTTCTAGTTTATACGTGTAACCTGAATCAAATCGCAAGCAACATTTTTTACTGCCCAATGTGTGCTTAGCAGAATCGTGATCTCTTCCAGTTTCGAACAAGAGAAAGAGAGATCAGCCGAACTACTTTCCGAACCAAAAATTGTTTTAAACCATCAATTAAAAAAAAGCAAACCCTAAATTTAAGAACAAAGAAGTAATTAGTTAAGTTAAGAACGAAACCATTTCGCTGACAGTTATTTCCAAGTTAACTGTCAGCGGGTATCATTAACTCCGTGATGCTCCTCGCCATCGTGAGAATCGTGTGAACATCATTTTAATTTCCCTCCCAGTCCTGTTCACGATCGTTTGCTGAAACTGGTGTTCCATCAATACCATATCATTACGACAATCCGATCGCATTTCTGCCTCGCTCCTCTCCCCATTCCACATTGCGCGCTCTCCCTTCCTTCCTATAACCCTCTTTTGTTCATCATTTATAGCGCCCTCTGGCGACGCGACGTTCTGTCGTCCAATCCAAGTGTCCCAAACGATCAAAAGAGAATAAGGCTCATTTGATAACATACAAACATAAACAAGGTCGCTCTATCGTCTGCTATCAGCCGATTGGGTGTCCAATTAGGAGTGTCATTCGTAATCGAGCAAATATGAGGAAAAGAAAATATTCTGGAGCGGAAGTAGACAGTAGTCGAGTGATGGCCTTCTGTTTTTGCATTAACCCTTCCCAAAAGCATGCGTGGAATGTTCGAAAAATTATTTTTTCTTGCCTCTTATCCCCTTTCGACTACAACCATTTTTCACGGTTGAATCCCATAATTAGTATATACGCATCTATACAATTAATGTGAGCCCTCGGGATGGGCGAGAATTCTACCCCCCCCCTCCCTGCTTTTTTTAATGTTGGTGTTGTTATTGCTGTTTTTTTCTTGTTCATGTGTCACTGTTTAGGTTGGGAAAATGGCAACACAGCAGTTTTGGGGGAACGTCCAGAGCCTAATGAGAGATCTTGTTATTGTTTTGTTTCTTGCTGCAGGTACATCGATGAGTATTTTTATGGCACTTGGCGGAGTTAATGGTTGAAAGCGGGCGGTTACAGCGAAGGAGAAAAAAAAAAAGAGAGAATAAGTGCTCGCATCTCGACTGATATTGAATCTGATTAATTACAGAGTGGGCTCCCAATAATTTGTGTCTTCGCTTACTGAGTGTTTTGAACATGCAATAATATAATAATTAGTTGAGGATATTAGTATTACTATTAGCTATTTAGTTAGAGCTCTATTTTAATCACTTGCTAATGTTTCGGATATAGATGCATTGCCATTAAGAAAAAGAAGTTTAGCGAATAGTTTTAAGTGAATTCGTTTAAATTACGATATTTCACTTTTACCAATTGAATTCAATTTATTTTCGTTCGATCCTTGATTTAATATAAATAAAAGTTATTCTGGTTATATATGAACATGGCCGCTGAATTTGTATTCCGTATTTTCTCAAAACAAGTCGACCGAATTAAACCACATTTCGCATACTTATTATAAAGTTTGATTTCGTTTAATTTAGTTACATTAACGTCCCGTTGTAAAGCAACACTAAGGTTATTTTGGGATGGACCTCGTAATTTTGAACCGCGTTCAGATGACGAGGACGACATCTGATCTGTTACCTTTTTATTTCGTTCTATCAATTAATTTAATTTTATATACATTATAGGCTGTATATTAGAATTGTGAAATCCATGATATAAATATCGTTCCAATTGTTTTGTCCGATGTCTAATAACAGCTACAATTAGTAAAAAAGTTAGATTTTAATTAAAATTCTAAAAGTTGACACTTTTTTTCCTTTATTTCGGAACACAATTTTTCATAAATAGTACTTTTACACCATATCAAAAGGAAAAATAATAACTTTTCAATTATATTCCTTTTATTTCATTAATTTTTTTACAATTTTAATAATCTTATTAAAAACATATTTAATTATATTTTTTAACCTCTCTTTCCATTATGTTAATTAATCAGTATACTTAGGTGTTTTCATACGATATTAAATACATTTTGCTTCCGCAAATTCTCTTTATTATTGTTCTCGTGTTCCTCTTTACAACGGAGGGAGGGGTGCAGTAGCTTCTGAGGGTATGGATGCCTGAGCAGCCGAGGGAAAGAGTCCGACTTCTAGCTCACACACGTCACACACCCTTTTTACGGGAAGGGTATCACTCATGCATTTCATTAATTCATTCACAGATCGTAAATTAGATCTGGAACAGAGAAAAATCAGCTCTGACCCAGTATCCACAGTGGTATTACTCTCGACATGGAGGACTTGACGACCACGACAGATTTTACGAGCGCCAGTCGCCACACACACAGTCTTCGGCTGTCGGGTTCGAAATTGCAGACCGAGGGATGCGAATTCAATGCCCTACCAACCAGGCTATTCCTGCCTAATTCTCTTTGTAATAATTAAAAACGAATTTTAAAAAACAATATAGATGAAGGAGAATCGAGCCTTGATCTTTAGGATGTTATGATGGTTTTTATCAAAGGTTCTTATCTCCTTTAATTTTTTTAGATTTGTAAACATTAATTACATTGTAACATGAATTACTCGTAAACATTAATTTATATTATGCAGCAGCAACAATTTAAAGATGATCATACATGTTTCTCAGTGCTAATATAAAACTAAATGGTAGCAAAATCAACTGTATGTCATTATTAAACATAAATATAACGGGATCTTATTTTTACGTAACAGAGGTTGTAGGTATTTTGAAACCACAGGCAGTACATGCCATGGAGCTCCCCTTTTTAAAAAACTAGTCAATTTAAAAACCCCTTTAATGCATTTTCAACTTAACGTCATAATCATTTAAGGACTATTAGATTTTATTTGAATTCGTTAAAATGGGTTTATTATTTATTTATTTAGTTATTTATTTGCAATGAATTAAGATTCTATGGCAGTCGATATAACGCCTGAATAAGAAGTTGAAGCTGGATGTATCTAAATACTACAACACAAATGAAGCGTGATGAAACTTATCGAAATCAGACCAATTATATTTGATTAATTATTAATATTATGCTAATATTTTATAACTAATTCCTATAGTTCCTATAGTTTCCTGTAGTTTTATAACTAATACCTATTTTCCTATAGTTAAAATAGCTCTATTTTTTTAATAAACTTGTTTACTTAAAGAGTAATAATTTTTTTAGTCGATATATCAAGAGTCTCTTCTCAGAATAACAGCCTTAGGCAGCTGCCTATTCAGCCTATTTACAAACGGCATTATACGAAGGGGGATTGAAATTATTAGACAACTTGTGACTATCCATTTATAACCTTTTTGAATTGCAAAAATTATATATCTCTAATTTAAATCAAAATTAAATTTTTATTTTTCAATTTAACTTAGCATATCGTAAATTCATTCTAAAATTCTCTTCTCTCTCTCACACTTCTCTAATCTCTTATTTCCTGATCCATTCCACTTGTTCTAGTTAATTAATTCAACACATTCCTTTAAAAGATCCCTGTGTTTCCTTTGCCTGTGTGCCGAGGAAATCCCCATCGAAATCTCATTGTATATGAACACTGTGAAAAAATATTTTCACTATCAAAATATTATGGTATTTAATACCAGGGATAATGATTTCCCGCGTCCTCTTAGCACTTCTGCTTTTGTGCCGCGCTGTGACGGGGCCTCCGAGAACGAAGATAGCGATAAGAGTTATATAAGAGATAAGACTCCTCTCGCGGCGCCGGCTGTGAGCGGATGGCGCCTTGACCGCGGTCTTCTAAATAAATCGTCATCACCCGGGATGGAATAAAACGAACTTAAAAATTCAAAGTGTCATCTATGCCTTCGAAGGCCACATTCTGCTTTCAACAAATAATAATGTTACACACACACACACACACACACACACACACACACACACACACACACACACACACACACACACGCACACACACACACACACACACACACACACACACACACACACACACACACACACACACACACACACACACACACACACACACACACACACACACACACACACATTCAGAGTCAGTGACTTGAAAACGACGCAATAAAAATCTAATCTTTTATACTACGGAAACTGTAAGATGGTATTAAATACAAGGCCGGATAATTAAATGAGCAGCAATAGTAAACAGCTTCTTATGGACCCCCCCCCCCCCGGCGACTTTCACGAATTTTTCGAAGCATTTTCGGAATATTTAATTTTGCTCTCTCATTCCGCGTACGAGGATAGTATATTCACTTGATTATCATTTTTTATCGATTGCCAAATTATGCACGAAATTAAAGGTAATGAATGCTTTTATGCAAGTTATTATTAACAAATAAAATAAGTTCGACATTTTTAGATGGAGTTCAATACATCTTAAAGAAAGGAGTGGAGTGATTTCTTTTCTTTCTTCTTTATCGTTGCCTGAATTTCAAACAAATGTTTTTTCTTCAAGGGTATTAGCTCATTCTTCGTTTTTCTGTACTTGGTACAGATTGATACTGATACTCGATTATGTACCAAACCCTTTATGATCATCGGTTTTCGCTCTTGTACCAAAGCTGGTAAGTGATACTGATACAAATATGATTCCAAATTGGGATTTGAACTGCTTCGGAAAAGTTATTTCATAACGATGCATCGTTGACCTTGTTTTTGACAGTGATTGACGGATGGATGAGAAGAGGAAAGGAAAGACTTTGCTGATAAAGTTAATACACAAAAAGACGGAGATTCTTGTATCTAATGTATGAAACCTATGCAAACATAATTTTGGCAATTCGTCTCTGAAAGAAAGAGACTTGATATTTAACTTCATTTTTTTCTCACAGGATTCATGATTTGTACATAGAGACCGAAAAACAAAACACGAATATTCGCACCCCAATAGAAGAGAAAAGTGACAGAATTTTTTTTCTCGGTGATTTTACTATGAGATTCTAATAGGGATTCCTTTGACACGCGTTTATATAAAAAAAATAATCTTAGTATGTTTGAAGCAAATTTTTAGGTGTCACGGGTTTAATTCCTTTCCTTGTAACATGGAATTTATCTTCCTCAGCAATTTTTTAGAGTGTGTGTTCGAAATAATTAAATAAAAACGTGGGATTTGGATGAGGAAATAAGATTATATTTTAGAAAGAAACAGCTTGGATTAATTTAAGATAAAAACAAGGATTTAAATTTAGTCACATCATTACATATATTTACGATTACAAAATACATCACGCATGCTCATGGTATAGCCGAGGCTGGACTTCGAACTAAGCTGCATGGATGGAATTCAAAAAAATAATATCAAGTTCTTGATATTCTTTGTATCAATTTTGTGTATCTGATTGATACATTACCACCGAACCTTATTGTCTTCCTGTAATTATTCAATCGGGAATAAGTCCGAAGTCATGGTATTGACATCTAAATTGATGTTTGCTTCTTAAAGGAGAAAAAAAAATAACGACTGACTCAAAAAGAAAAAAAAAACTGAAATTTGCTATTTTTAATTTTATGTTATCCTATGAGAGTCTTATTATTTGCAAAGCATTGCTTGTCTTAGTTAATTTAAGTCATTAACCAATTTAAACAGGTTTAAAAGAATCGCGTGATTACCAGAATAGGCATGCGTCGATATATCGAGAATCGGGTACATGGCGAAAATTCGCGCCAAGTTGTAACTTTTTGTTGGTGATAAATCGCTAAATGTGACAGCCATCTTAACCATTTTCTAATAACCCTAAAAGCGAAAAATTGATTCTTCAAAAGCGGTAAATCACCAATTTGTTGCCTACTCATTTTGGGACTCAAACCAAAACATCATGTTCTCGCATGATATAAAAAAATGCGAATGTTGGAAGAAGAACGACGTATAACTGAATCTTGGTATCGAATAAGTGAAATATGTTACATTGCAACGATTAGAAATGATTTATAACTATGATGAAACCATGTATAAATGAGAAAAATTTAAACTGTTATTTACAGTGCACAGGATTATGTAAATAAAATTTTAAAATAAAATATTATGCATTGGAGAATATTCAAGAAATAAAAAATAATGCAAACTGAATGTGATGTTTCCAGAATTAAAGTAATCGGTCTTCCCAAATTCTATTAATCACATGACATTGACGAACAGTTATGATGAAATACTCTATTAGGCCACGATTTTTGTTAATTAGACACTAGAAGGCGGTTAATGTACAGACACTTGAGCACCAAATGCGCATTTTCCACGCGTTATATCGAACCGACTGAAACTAAAATGTAACTCAAAACTAAATTGTAGTGACAAGATCGGATTACAAATTAGTTGTATTTAAATCACTGAGTTTTTGTGTTTTCGTGTAACACGTTTACTTGTTTGTGAACGTATAGACCGACAGGTAGTCAATTTATAGACACATTTGGTCAGAAATTAGATAATCAGTTATAAACTATTTCGAAATTAACTCTGTGAACCAAATTTCATTAATCTAGTTTTCCTCATGGGACCTCAGTGACCTGGTGGTAAGATCTCGGCTCGTGAACCATAAAATTCAGATTCAAAACCCGATTCAAATTAAGAACCTTCGTCTAAGGAAGCCTTTTGCACGTTAAACACATTAGAGTCAAACGTCCCCCCGCTGATATAGTGTGGTGTGGTGTGGAGATAGGGGTGGAAACTCAGGTGTCGTTCTCGTAATCTGAGCATGGTTCAAAATTACGTGGCTCGTCCCCAAATAATACAAGTGCTGCTTAATGACGGGACGTTAATATAACTAAATTAATTAGTTTTCTTCATATTGTAAACAATGTCGCAAAAAATACTCATAGCCATTGTGGTTCAGAGATAAAGTACATGCTTCCAATGGACAAAGTCTGAGGTTCAAATCACAGCCAAATCGCGTTAATTTAAAGGTTGAACTTTGAACATTTGAATTTCTTATTATTCATTTGTTGAAGTTCTAGATCTTTCTGTAACCTAATTTATAGTTTTAGATTATTCTGTACAATATAAATTCTGAGTTCCACAAATAGTGGAATCAGTTCCTCGTCTGCATGTTGCTTAGAGCTGATAAACTTGATATAGTGTTACTTTGTGATTTGTTTTTCTTTGTATTTTCGGGACAAATTATATTCGGACTGATCTCTTCTGAAGGAAATTCGTTCAAAAGTTTATAGAAATTTATAAATTTGATGTAACTATTAGATATATGTGAAATTTCATCTGATTAGCTAAATACATTTTAACCCTTTGCACTCCTACAAATAATTAGATGTAAAATTATTCACCTAACACAAAGATTAGTTTATTGCTATGAAAATTAAATACACATAATTCTTTTAAGTCGAATTTCTTTGAAAAATAGAACTACATCTCTCAACCATTATGCAGGCGTTTTTAACAGTTAAATTTGAAAAATAAATAATGAAAACGTCAAAATGATGCACAATCTCGAATGGTGAGTCAGAGGCACCATCGGAGTACGAAGGGTTAAGTTCTAGTTCTCACAGATAGATCGACGAAATCCGAAATATGTGTTTTTATTATTCAAAAAGGTAAAAAAAACATAGGGATTTTCAAAATATTTCAAATTTCGAGCTCAAATTTTTTGAGTTTACAATATTTTTTCTTTGCTTGTTTCATAAATAAGAAAGCAAAAATATTTAACCGAAATACCTTTTAAACAAATATATTTCGTTCTTGTTGGTCTTCAAATGTCTATACATTCTATTGGTGAATGGGTCGATGCAAATCTTTATAGAAAATAAATGGGGTCAACTATTTTTTTAAATAAAGAATGCGAAAATTCGATTTGTTTCTGAATATTAAAAAGTAATCCTAACTGTTTTGCTATTTGGGATAAAAACATTTTCTATTTCAAGATTTCTAGCATTAAAATAATGATGTATGCTTTAACATATTGCAAAATTCACCAACCATTTGGTAACAAACGTTAAAAGAATTACTCGATACAATTCTCAGTTTATCTGATATAATATATTTCTCTCTAAGCATAAGAATAGTTTTATGTCCAGAAATAAGGTCGCTACATCCAATGTTTCTTTTAAAATGTTTCGTGTTTCTTTGCAGTAAAAAGATAATAAAATTGCATCTTCAAATAAAAGGCACTGACCTACAAATTCAATGTCAGAATGAAACAGTTATTATCATCAGAACTGCATGAATAAAATTGTTTTGTTATTCAAGGATCGAAGAAGCAAACAAAACAATGTAAGTGGTGCCACCGATTTTATCTCATCTCGATAATAAGCGAGTAATGATAGTAGCCGCGTGCTATTTTGCTAGTTAAAAGATATATACAAGTTATAAAATTGAATGATGATAAAAAATAATTAAATAGCAGGAAGTATTATGAGATAAAAGAAAATTATGAAACAATGTATCGGCTTGAATACCGCAAGAAAACTTTTTAAAAACTTTAAACTATTCAATATATACGCTTTAAACTGTTAGATGTTAAAAAAACATTAAACATCTTTATTTTCATTTTATATGCTTCTGAATCTAGATTTCGTTCTAGTGCTATATAAAAATCGGAAAACTTTTTTTTTTCGTTTATCATAATGTCCTATAATATATTTTCACTCCAATAACAAAAATTAGAGAAAATGTGCGGCTGCAAATAACATTATAAAAACTCCTAAAATGAACAATAGCAAAAACAAAATAAATTTCTTATTAATATCGAAAGAGATAAAAAGTCAGGATATTGAATAAAAACTGTTATTAATAAAATAAATCCAATTCAAAACAAAACAAAAGGAATCAAAATGAGATCTGCTGTGAATATTTCAATGTATTATGTAAGATCATCATTTCTCGAATACATTTTAGAATAATATCGATCAATTCACATTTTTAGAATAATATCGATC
>JAOUZG010013995.1:1766733-1779727 GCA_026289955.1 Argiope argentata | reverse complement strand
ATAGCTAGGCAGAGAAGGAGATACATGAGATTTAAATTCGATGATTAAATTTTTTATGCCAATTTATTTAATTGGCAACTAATCTATACATATTATAAAATGAAGTCACCTGAAAGCGTCTGTGTGTTTGAATCACAGAAACCCGAAAAATAGTGAACGGATATTGGCGAGATTTATACCATTTTGTAGAGTATTTATTGAAAAAGGTTTTAGTGCATTAAAGTCATAGCAAAATAAAAAAGGAGTTTTATAATTGCGATTTTTAACTT
This sequence comes from Argiope argentata, assembly GCA_026289955.1. NCBI lineage: Eukaryota > Metazoa > Arthropoda > Arachnida > Araneae > Araneidae > Argiope > Argiope argentata. Next base: position 1,779,458 of record JAOUZG010013995.1, on the reverse strand, counting down.
TGCACTTATTTGCGTATGCGCAAAAACCTCAAACTGTGCATGTGCAAGTAAGAGCTGTGGTATGCACATGAGATACATTTCTTTGTTTATGTCTGATTTTAAACGATTCAAAACTCATATGTCCCCACCACCACCACCAACAACAACAAAAAGAAATTAAACCTTGGCTGGAAGATAAAAGAAATGTTCGGTTAGCGAATATCAGAAAAACGTCAGAGAATAATATAATAATAATGGGAAGTCTTTTGATGAGCGAAACAACCGCCTTTCTTTAAATCGCACTGCAACTGAATAGCGGTGACCGAATGAATCTCATTAGAAAAGAAATGATCGGTGGCGTTTTGTCCACGGATATATCACATTTTTGCCTTTGTAACAGTCTAAATATTTCTGAAGGTGTGTTATAAAAATTACTTCATAGCTATTTTTTGATAATTTCTAAATATATTTTTATGTTTGTTTGATGTTGCCTAACATGCCCGTGTCATATGGGGTGGAGGCTGGAATTAAGTTTAAAGCTAATTTTTCTTATATGATGATATGCCACGGACAACGGAAATAATATTTCTTAATTGTATTTCCCTCTAATGACTCTATGCAAGTTGAAAATCCCTCAATAAGTAAAGAATTGAATTATTATCAATATATAACCGTATGAACCATCGCTCAACTAAAAATAAATCAGTATTGCTGGTCTCTCTGATGATCGGAAGTTACGATGTATGAATTTTCGTCGCCAATCTAGCATTTTTCCTGAATTTATCGATAGGAAATTCGGGTTAGTGGGTTTTTACCTTCCGATTGACTTCAATATTTGAAACATTTCAGTTGAATTTTCAAGATAACCTATCGAATTTCTTTGATTAAAGTCATTTTGTTTAATACGTCTAACGTTTACTTCCATGCAAACACAGACTTAACGTTTTACAGATTTGATTCAAGATTTAAAAAACAATTATATTTTACACACTAAACCTGTGTACCAAATATTATTTAGCTCGTTCATTGCATTTTCAAGTTACCGAATTCATTCATACTAGAGCAGTCAGACAGACTTCCTTTGAATGGATTTTGATCAAAGTTTGACAGAATTCTACATATTTAGTTGTAATTCCTTATGTAAATGTCAGCCATCTAGCTCTAAGCGTTTTTTAATTACCGTGTTCACAATTAGACAGATATGATATACGAGTGTTGAATATCATGAATGTTCAAATTCTTATTTTCGGAATTCCTCACATCGGAGTGTTGTACTTCGTCGCATAGTAACGAGAGACGAATCTGCGTGTTAATTGAAGAACATTGGCGAAAAAATAGTCACAGAGAATCGACCTTGGACTTAAATCTAATATTTTTACTTCGATATAACTTGAGATCTTTGGCGATTAGTCACTGCAAACTGTTAATACTCAAGTACCAGAAAATTGAATATGTATTTTGGAAGACTTTTTATTCAAAAGACAGGCGGAATTTGACTCAGAACTGCAATTTTAATTAATCGCCTCAAATTTAAATACTTTGTCTTTGCTTGTTTCAGTTACCGCATTTATATATTTGTAAACAGCAGGAAATCACTTACATACATACAAATGTTCTGGAATTATAAGAGTACAAAAGATGCTACAAACTACAAAAAATCTTTAAAGACGTGAGCAAGAGTAATTCTGCAATTAACCGCTTAAACAGTTGTGGCCTTCCATCATATAAACACAGCCTTATCGCTTCTGAAACTGAGAGAATAAAATTAAATCATTCAAAAATGTTATAATGCAATATAAAAATTACGCATAATTCATAAACGTTTCAAATTTGTGACGGTTTTTTAACTGAATCAGTAGAGCAGTCAATTTCCAAAAGGAAAGATGTCATCCAATTAGGTCCTGGAGAAAACAAAATAATTAAAAGTCAAATCCACGACTTAATCATTTATTTTGACTTCTAATTAGATAATGCGGCTTATTTGGATTGAATTATTTTCAATTTAAGGGACGTTTGAGATACGTGCCGAAATAATTCTTTTCTTTCCAAATTGATTGCTATGGTGACTTAATTACAGATTCAAACATTCAGTATGTTACAATTCGAAGCTACAGTCTGTCACTTCGTTATCTGAGAAGAGATTAAAAATGTTTTATTTGAGTTTTGTTTTTCAATCTCTCGTCCGTGCCGCCAGCAATTGCTGCAATTAATAAATTGAATTATTGCCTAATTATCTTTTTCCGACTGTCTAAAAAAATAACAAAAATAGCGATCTCTTTAAATGAATATCGACATTTCCGCAATTGGGACAGAATATTCAATTTCTTTTTCAGAATAGGCATAAAGCAGCCTTAGTTATTTCTATCGAAGGAATCTGTAGATAAATATATAATAACTAGCTGATCATCTTTTTGTTTACCTTTATACAATTCCATAACTTTTGAAGAGTTAAAACGATCACGATCAGTATATATATATATATATATATATATGGACAGCGATTAATGTATATATATGCATTCCCAATTGTCGAATGGCAACAATTAGATGAAGTAAACCTCCATGTGAATTTCAGACTGCTTTATTGAACGATTTTACAGATGCGTTGCATTCAAAAACTTCGTTATGAAGCGGAAAAATATTAGAAATGTTCGGGAGAAGGCGCACAATGTCAACCAAAATCTCCAACCAGCCAAAGAGAAGATGTAAAAGATTTTATATTCAAGTGTGAAAACAGACTTATCCATGACGACTGGCAATCAATGTAGACATTAATTGCTTGTAGAAATTGAGTTTCATATCTTAAAAAACTATTAACTCACAAAAAAGGTTTAAGCATAATTTTACAACTAAAAAAAGACAATTTTATTTACAAACATCTTTGTTTAACTAGCTTTTACCCGTGACTTCGTACGTATGGAAAAGCACACAACTCGCCAAAAACAATTTGTTTACAGTGCGTACCTAAAATAAAACAAAACAGCAAATCAAGTCCGTATTTCTTTAAAATCAATTCTGTTTTATTTATCGGTCGATATTGAGATAGCTACAACAGTACTATACACATATTTTTTAAGATTTTAATTTAAAGAAAAACACAGATGTCAGCAATTAGAACACATTACATATACTTTTCAACGCCAGTTGAGGGAGACGTAATGCAGATTAGAAATTTTTAATTTCCTTTATTCTGTTTTATTTTAATTCGAAAGTATTTCAAAATGAATCCAAAAAAATCTATTAATTAACGTTTTAAATGCATCCAATGCTAAGAAATTAAACAGAATCGTTTAAAAAAATTGATCGGAAACATTTTAAGCTTAACCTCGTTGGAGTGGAAAAACAAACAAACTGAAGTCTTACTCATTTGGCGGTGAGGAAATGAAGATTTTTGGCGGGGAAGTAAGAAAACTGTCGTTTTTATTATTTTCTTTGCCATTTTTTCCTTCTTTTTTTTTCTCTCTATAAGAAATTTTCTTGTGTCTTAAAGAAAATATTTTTTAAAAAAATTAGCCGAATTTGACAAGCTTAGCAACACGTTGGGGGATTAATTTTTATTTATAAATATATTTAAAAAAATAATTTGATACACAGTATGAACAATATTTTTAATGTTGGCATGGATTTCGCAATCCTCTATCAAAACATTCAAACGCATGCTTTTGGTAATCAATAACTTCGAAATAGAACAATGACTTCCGCTTTTATTTTGTATCACATGAACTTTTTAATTAGCTCTCATAATAATTTGTTGCAGATTGATGCAATAAAATTTGCGTCTTTCTTTCGTACAAATTAGCAAAGTGAAATTTTTTCAAAATGTATTCTGTATTAATCATTTCACAGCTAAAACAAAAAAGTCAATAATCTAGATGAGCAAACTGGTCGCCGAAGGCGGCTTGTTCTGTCATAAAACACGACTCACGTCATGCTGCCCACGTCACTACATACCATCCCGATGAACGATGAATCTCCTTCGGTATTTCACCCTTCCCTGCCGAAAAAATCTCCAAATATGATCAGCATGAGTCCTGCCAGGAACCAGAAACGGACAGACAGACAATCTTCTGCAGCGAAGGGCCAAGCCATGGCCCGGGGGAACGTCTAGGCTAACGTGGGCAAGGTGGGGATGGTGAGATGCGGCCCTCCCCTACCCCCTTCCCGTGCTTGTACCCTATCATTACAGGCCATTATTGAACCCAAGGTAGAATTTTTCTGGACACCAATTTGTCACCGAGTGTCAGCGATGGCGACCCGGCCTCCGAGTCGCTCAAATGTATTAATTGTGACGACAATCATTTTATCAGCTCCCTGCCTCGCCAGCCAAGAAGTTGTTTTTTTAATGAATTCATAAAAATCTATCAGTTCGATGTTTTGCTGCTTTCATTTCATTCGTTTGTTTTGTCGAGAGTCAAGATGGCAATCGCTGCTTCCTGTAAGAGACGAATTCGAGTTTAAAATGTCAGGCTGACAAAAAAAGAATCAAGACGAGGTAATTAAAATTGTAAAAGAAACAAACAAAAAAAACTGATATGCAAGACTACGTTAGCAATTTAAATGTGATTTCGAACCGAAATAAAAGATAGAAGACAGATAAGTTAAACTATGTTATGCAATTTGGAATGAAACACAAAACGTTCGCTATGATAGAGTTCTTTTCAAAATAAAAAAGTAGATTTTTATCGGTAATTCAAAACATTGGGGCATGAAAATGTTTCCGCCTTGATTCGTCTGTCTTAGTATTATTATTATCTTTTCTTAATTTCTCATTTATACCGCTACGATAATGTCAACGCACCCAAAATTTGGTTTCTCTAAAATGATCTGTATAATATTATCGTAATGACTATGTAAATAGAATTAATCTAAATTATACTAAAAATATTCTGAAAAATTTATTGTGATAAGAAAAAATTTAATAGAACTAGCACTGTATCTATGAGAAGCTGATTATTTTGGCGGGGAGAGAATTTTAAAGGCATGCAAAAATGGTTTTGCACAATATTATGTTCCAATTATGTTATTATGTTAATTATGTTATAACATCATAATGATGCATCATTTTGAATGATACCCGAAAAAAACCCCGACAACAAGTAAAAAATGCATTCAAATTTTGGAAAATCTTTTCTCATTAAGTATTTATTACTCAAGAAATAACTTCTCGCCAAATTTGGTGATTTTGGATTCAGTTATTCTCCTGTAGAAACTTTTCCCCCAAATTTTGACATCGTATGTGTCGCAAATTATAAATATTATCTAGATTAAAATTGTTATGTTTCTATAATGTATAACAACTATTCTTATCAGGCCCCGACTTAGCCTAGTTGGGGCCCTTGGGCAAAAGCTTCTTTTGGGCCCTCCTTTACTTCACTACTTTAGTAATGAAGAACATTCATTAAAGAAGGAGACGTAAAATTAAATTTTTTAATCGATTTGGGGGGCCCACTTATGTGGGGGACCGGGGCAACTGCCCCGTATGCCCCTGCTTCAGTCAGGCCCTGATTTTCATATTGATGGAATCAAATCACATTGCTCTTTCACTGAATTTACTTTAAAACGAACAATTCAAAAGTAGTAAGATCATCAAAATGTGAAATGTAAGTTTAAATTTTGACATTTCATTGGCCACGGGATTATCGAGTTTATATATATTTTAGGACTAAAATATGTATAATACACTTTTTTATTAAAGCAATACATATTGATTTCTACTTATTAATCAACTATTAATTCGGTTGCTAATTAAAGTTATGGCGTACATTTTTAAATAATTTAAATAGCGATACAACCATTGCGAACTTTGATATTTTGTAGCTGTAAGCACCCTGTATTATGAGGTCGCTCTTTTAACAAGATAGTCGATTTAATTTTATTTCAGTATATATTTTAGACGTTAATGGCTTTGTTAAAAGCGGGCGAGCACCGCTAAGTGCACCGAAGGAGAAGGTGTTGGCGACGGCTGACGAAGGACTTCGCGCCAGCCGAGTTGATTTGGCGAAAAGAATAGTCTGGTAGCCGCTGGATCGTTCACGAAACTCCACGTGCTTTTGGGTGCTCGCTCGCTCGCTCGGCTATATAAGGGACGGGTTGTCGCAGTTTCGGCAGTTCTTCTCAAAAGAGTAGCGACTCGTTGTAGCGAGCTGATTACTTTTATCGCTTGTTATAAGTGAGCTATATTTACATTTGCTGTTAACGTTGTATAATTGAGCTCGCTGCGATTTACTGTCTGCTGTGCTATACGATATCTGTTTTGCAGTCTGTTTTTATTGTGCGTAAGGCTTGTATTTACACTGTAAGTGACTATTGACTGCTGATTGTGTTTATCTGAGGTTTTACTATAATAAGTTATCCTGTAAATACCTGTAAATAAATTTGTTTGTTCTGCCCTCAAGTCAAGTCCATTTAATCCGAACCCACTGCGCTAAAAACGTAACTTCTTATTTTAGTTGAATAAATTTTATTTTATTGAATTTGCGAATATATATTTGTTTTTATTCATCTGTTACGAATCTAAATTGCCCAGCCTACATGATTGTCGATATATTATTGAAAACAAAGTCCAGTTGCAATAAAATTTTTAAAGAAAATAAGGAAATATATAAAAACTTGAAAAGTTATCTATATATGTATATATAAAACGTTAATGAACATGTCACAAATAGTCGTCTTATTACTTATTGTTAAATGGCAAAATTCAAACATTAGCAAACCATTATACGAATGGTTCCTGGAATTTCTGGGAAATGGTTCGCCGAATCATCTAGAAGAACATTCACCCAAAAAAGAAAAGATATAAAAGGAATTTAAAAAATATGCATCCAACCTAAATATTAATTAGCGAAAGATAGGTTTAATCAGACCGGTAATCGTTATGATTTGTCTATGATAATTGATGTACATACTTTCAAAAATAATTATTTATCTAATAAAAATGATCTTTGACACAAAATTTTACCTTTTCAATTTTAACAATTTCACTTTTATACAATTTTTCCTTTTAGTTCAGTTCGATGCAAAACCTTTGTAATTGGATTCATATTTCATTGTAATTCAAACTCATCTATCAAAAAATTCAATCGCTTGTCTGCCACTCATTAATTATTCTTCAACTTCTCACTTTTTTTCTTAATATATGCCTGTTTTAACTTGTAGTAAACGATTTGGTTGAATTCAGTTTTTCAATCGTATCAAATAATAAGCTGATAGGTTTTCAAATTGAATCCCATATTTTATGCATTAAAAAATACAAGCGTCAAGCCCACGTATTGACGCAGGGGTAACGAGTCTTCCCCTTGATCTGGGCGTCCTGGGTTCGAGTCCCGGTTAAGGCAAGTTTGTTCTTCTGCGTACTATCTGTGAGATGTGTATATATGACGCTCTGTAAAAAGAGGCCGTGCAAGCGAATGCGATGTTGTGTAGCTAAGCCGTTCTCTTTTCCCTAGTTGGCACTACTTCAAAAACAAGAGACGCTCATTCGGCTTAAAATCGTGACAGCCATTAGCTCGCTTGTCCATGGCAAGTGCCATTAGCAACAACAACAACAATACATTAAAAATGCAGTTTTATTTATTTACTTCCAAAAATAAAATCAGAATTTGTGTGAGCAAACTGATCGCCAAAGGCGGCTATTATAATATTAAGTGTTAATTTTATTCTTATGTTTTACCATTCATTTAATTAATGTTGTTTGCAAACTTATTTAACAAATAGGGAAATAATGTTTTTAAATCCTTCATGAGGTTCTTCTTAGTTTAATAGTCTTAAACGTCTGCAATTTAAAATCTGCCATTGAATAAGTCTAGCAAAGCATTATAAACATCCAATTAGTTTTTGGAAGGCAAAGGGATGTTAGAGGTTAAAAGATTTCTATTAAAGGATTTTTTCGATCCCTTTGAGTAAGTTGATGAATCATAATCGTACATCGTGTTATAGAATTTTCGATGCGTAAATTTGAAAACAAATCATAGTAACAATCAATTTAGAAGATAAAAAAAATCAAATGCTCATTCTTTAATATCTCAAATAATAATAAGTAGCCTAAACAGGAAGTGTGTATTAACTGTGGATGTTAAAAAAATACGTCGTATAAAAAAATTGTTTTTATGAATTTTAAAAAACTTTTTTCAAATTTCCCTCTTTTAACTTTTCCTATACAATAGATTCTTGTTAAAATAATAGCGCCAAATTCCGTTCACTTGATTTACTTTAAATAAGACGCGCCAAAATAAATTTTAAATGTGTTGTTCGTTTTTCAAAGGATTGAACTTAACAATACTTTTTTAATACACTTTCGATAAGTGAAAAATTTTAAATAGTAATTACCATGTTATTTTTGGGCCCTGTATATTAGCTTATTAAAAATATACATAATTCAAAAAACTAATAAGCTTAAAAGAAACGAATGACCTTTATCTTTTCCATCACGAATCCATATTTATTTCAAATTTCAAATGCTTGAAAAAACGATTAAGAAATTCAACAACTGAAGACCGTGTGTAATGTTAGTAAAGAATATTGAAGAAATCTGAATTATAAATCGGAATATTTTTTTCTTCTAATGCTTGGGAAAAACATAAATTTTGATTCTTCATTGACTATTCAAGAATATATAAACCCAAATAATAATGTAGTGTTTCAAGTTATCATAAGACAGCATTCTAATTTTTTAAATCATTATTTATCTTAATGAATTTAAGTCATTAATCAATTTAAACCGGTTTGAAAAATCACGGGACTTTTCTATCAGTCTCTATCTCCCCATCTCTCTCTGTCTTATATATATATATATATATATAAAATTTTCAATTTTTCTGTTTCTGCTAGAATACATCTAAGTAGAAGGTCCACGACATTCAACACCGAAAAATACACTTTTTTATATATTTTTAAACAAAATACTATAGAAAAAAAATCCAATCACAGTCTTTTTTTAAAAAATCGATTACTATACCTTAAATTGCATAATACTTTTGTTATCAGTTCTATTAGCTAATAAGTAGGAAAATTAGCTATATGTGAAAGTTTTGTTTTTGTGCGTAATAATGGAATTGATTACATTATTCTGTAAAGATCTCAGAGAAAATACGATTTGTCCGTTTTCATATTTCATATGAATTTAAAAAAGTTCTATTCTCCATTGATCTTTCATTATTTCTAAAATCAAGTTAATTGCCGCTTGTTGTTAAAATCAAAAACTTTCGTTATGATTCATGATATCTTGTGGTTGACTGTTTTATAAATACAGTAAATTTTATTTATTATGTTAATTATTTTTTGTCTAAGTATATTTAAAGATAATTTAGCTATATTTGCCTGTCAAGAGGGCAACAAGGGTACTATTTAGGAAGGAACTGTTTAAATATGAACCACTGTCAAATGACGAGGATGACACCAAAGCCGGCTTACCCTATTACAAATTTCTGCTCCATACCAATAAGTGGATACTAGGCGCAGACAAATTTAGCATGTACCATACTCGTTTGCGTGACTGTTTTCATGTGGAGACGGATCGGAAACCTTGAACCCGATTCCCTCGAATTGGTTCAGGATAGATTAAGAAATTATTAACAAGGGTCGAATAAAGAAGAACATGCGCTTACCAATGGCTCCTTTGTTCAAATCTTCACACCACACCGGTGATAAGGCAATTTATCTTTGAGAACTAATGTATACCAAACTCTGAGCTTGAAAAAATTGAGTTTCCGATACTGTTGCACAAACATTAGATGAAGTAAAGAAAACAGAAATTGGAATTGAGGAACGCAAAGTTTGCACTCTTATGAACGGTTTCTAAAATGAAATTCTAATCTCACGATCATGATCGAGCACGTGACCTTTCTGTATGTTGTGTAGTTGGTTCTTTTTGCTGAATTCTGGTAATCTATTTCCTAAACTTTTTACTTCATAAAAATTGATAAAATTATAATGTGAGTACTTAAATTCAATAGAAATGAAATTAATGATAATAAATATCACCATTATATAGTTACGAATTTTATGTAAATTGGATATAAATATGTTGTTGTTACTTATGGTACTTGCCATGCACAAGCCCCCTGCTGATACAGCAATAGATTTAAGCCGAAAGGAGCGTCTCTTGTTTTTGAAGTAGTGCCAACTAGGGCCAAGAGTACGATTTAGCTGCACACTCACCACATTTGCTTGCACAGACCCTTTTTACAGGGGGAGCACAGTCAAACATCTCACAGATAGCACACAGAAGAACAACCATGCCCAAACCGGGACTCCCAGAACAATAGGAAGACGTGCTACTTCTGTGTCAGAAAGCCGGCTAAAACTATATATATATATTAATAATCATAAAATCTGAGTTAAGCTGCATCCAAGACTGGCTTCTATATTTTATATCTGCGGATATATAAAGAAATCGGGGTTTCATTTTATTACTGGTCGTCATCTTCAATTAGCTGTTCGCATATCATATTGGTAGCATTCGTTTAGTTATGCCGGCAGAATGTTATCAACCATATCATATCACACCAGATAATAAAACTGTGTTTTAAATTATAATAGCTAAATAATCACAAGACTGATTGGTTAAGTTAATACGCGTTGTGGTAAAATAAATTGGTGAAACCGATTCAGCAGGTGTTTGTATGAAGATTTTATTTTGCAATATATCTAAAAATATAGAATGAAAAGGGATAATCATTGATGACGAATGTATGAGTTTCCGGATGCAATAAAAATTGCTGAAATTGACACTGTAGTTGAGTCTGGGAAACTCTGACCGTTCTCATAGAAAGAACAACCATGCCCAAACTGGGACTCGAACCCGGGACTCCCAGAACACGAGGCAGACACGTTACCTCTGTGCCAGAAAGCCGGCGGATATAAATATTGTAAATACATATGAATTTTTCTGTAAATATTGAAAATATTTATAAAAGTTTGTATAACATTAATTGTAATGGAAACGCGAGTCAGCAAGAAAAGACTGTTCTAAGGGGATTTACAAAAGATCCTATATTTGAATAATTTGGCGATGTAGGCGTGTTGTCTGGCGACGTAATGAAAACGACAAAGTCTACACGCTCAAATGTGTAGTAGACGCTAAGAAACAAAGTTTTGTTCGTATAGAATGTTGGAGAAATTTCCCAACTTGTCTGGAAGGAGTGCATCATTTCTGAGTTTGCCCCGCTCACTTTAGTGGGACGCTATTTAAAAGGCTTGGCTTAAGGAGAGAAATCAGCTCAGTTTGGACAATGAGCTACGTTGGTTGGCTTAGCTTAAGAGACCATCTTTTCTTTCGTTGGCCTATATTCTATAGCTTTACTGTTATCCGAATTAGGAGATTAAATAGAGTTAATTCGCTGAGAATTTGTAGCTTGTGTTGCAGATATTCAATACACGTTTTCCTAGACAATAAAATCTGTATTTTTGCATCGTTCTTGTGAGAATTTTTCGTAAAAATATTAGTCGTCTTTAGCGATTCCGTATTTACCCAGCACGCTGGTTTCCTAGGTGATAAATTATTTATACGGAATGGAATTGTTTAAAATTTCACTTTGTTATTTGTTAAAAATGGGAAATCTGAATTTAATTTAATTAAATTTTAATGCTACATTTTGTTTTATTTGTTATATATATATATATATATTACAAAATAAAAACAGAAGTGCTTTGAATTTTAAATAATTTTATAATTTTTAAGCGAACAACTTTTAATTTCAGTTTTAGCAAAATCACGCGATAAATGATTTGTAGAGCTATGGAATCACCTTGAATTTCATCACAAAGGATAAAAATGGTTTCGGATAGTATCTCAATCTAAATTTTTAATACGCTCATTACCATGATTGATACCAATTATTCGGACCTCTATCAAATGGGATGCATATTTATTTTCTCCCTTTTAATTATAGTAGAGACGAAAATGTCTTATTAGATAGTATGTACGAATCACGGGCGACTCACGTGCAGAGCAACGTGTTAAAGCAAAATAAAAACTAAATAAAAGCTCATCTGTTCTACTCGCATCAAATTCTGCATTGAATGAGAACTTTAGTTGTCTCGCGAATAAGATAAAATTTTGAAGAAATAAAATTGATATCACCAAAAATGTAATTTTTTTAAAATTCAAAAGCGATACAGAATTCAATTTTGTGAATAATATTTTCTAAAGATGTTGCTAACTATCCTACGTTTATAGATTTCTATCAAATTTTGAATGAAATGCATCTACGGACAATATGTCTGTCCATACTAATGAAGGCGAACAAGATATAACATTACAGGTAACAAAAAGCTGGATAAATATGTTATATAATGAGATAACTCAAAGCATCTCTAACTATGCGATGTAAAACTTGGAATTTTATAGCGGAAACAATCAGAGATTTGGAAATTAAGTCAATTAGAACAGCACTCACAGGAACACCAAATGTCAGTGAAAGGGAATAAATAGCAAAATAGATGAAAAATTATGTATACACGTGTTTCTCATGGATTACGATTTCTTCGCAGAAATGTTCGAAGTTTTCGCTTTCATCCAATTTTATTTACTCACATGGCCATTCCTGCTAAATAGATGATTCTGTTAAAATTTCTAGTGGGCGTTTTTCCATATTTCTGATAGTTCTCAAATAAGAAAGCGGAATTCCTTATTTGACATTAAGAACGATCGAATTGCCATATGGCTCAACGAAAATCCACTTTTCTATGTGAAGAACCCTTTTCTATCTGAAGTTACATCCTTTCACTGATTAATGATTATATATATA
>JAOUZG010013995.1:1749623-1762515 GCA_026289955.1 Argiope argentata | reverse complement strand
ATATATATATATATACAACTTTTTAATTTATAAACAGTATTCAAATAATGCTAATCAGTTCTCTTAGTTGCAGTGACATAATTCAACACGAAACCAAGCAAAAGTTTTATTTTCAATTAACAAAATCACCAGTCAAGACGAGTTCGAATCTCTGCCCGATTCGCAGAAGCAATCGACCATCCTTCCGTCGTTCCGTACCCCCCCCCCCCAATCGAAGTTGAATCGTATTGACGGCAGAGCATTCCTTTCCGCCGGTAGCTCTTCCACCCGTTAAAACGACGATTTAAACTTTCCATTTGTACGTCAGAAGAGTTTAAACGTGTGTTTAAAAGCTGACAGTGTTCGATTTTATGATTAACGAGCAAATTGAGGGGAATTAAGATGTCAAGTTCTTAAAAACGCTCTGCCCTCCGGCCATTCGATTGGTGGGCAACGTCCAGGAGCGGCGCTGCCCACCAAAGCGGCGCTGCCAACTTGAAGGATGCAGTCCAAGTCCACCCATGACACGGGGTCAAGTTGTTCAACAATGTATATTCAGGAAGCGAATGGGAGATGATTTTTGTTTAGTTTTGCTTTCAAATGCTGACCTTTGTTGATGATGTTTCAAATCAACGCATTGGTTTTGATGTGAATTTTATTTGAATTTTTTTTTCAACTTGATGGATTTGATGGAAATTACAGCGCGCATATTGATTTTAAATATAAAAAGATAATTTGAATCATTTTAAAGCGTGGTTGTGGCCGATTTTTTTCTTCTTCGTATCGTTGTTATTATTAACTAGAAAATGTCAGTTGCATGCATCAAATGTGTTTAAAAGGCAGCAATCCTAATGTAAAGTGCGTAGTTAGAAATTGAATATTAAAAGTTATCTTTATGCATTTGTCATATTATATGAAGTGGGCTGGGATTGCTTGGTAGTAAGGTCTCGGCTCATGAGCCGTAAGGTTTCATGTACGAGACCCAATTCCACCAAGAACCACCGTGTAAGGGGGTCTGTTGCACATTAAATCCTTAAAAGATAAACGTCCTCGTAATGGGGTAGTATGGAAAGGGGGGGGTTCCAGCTCAGGTGTCGACCTCGTTACCTGACCATGGTTCAAAATTACGTAGTCCACCCCAAAATAGCCTCAGTGTTGCTTTATAGGGGGACATATATTACTTACTAACTAAACTAAACTATGGAACTAACTAACTAAATCAAACTAATATATGAGATCGATAAAACTGAAACAGGCATTAAATACAGGATAAAAGGAAATTAATCGTATGTGGACCACGATTGAAGTTTGAAAAAAATAATATATTTTAACCCTTTGCACACCGATGGTGGCTCTGATTCACCATTCAAGATTGTGCACCATTTTGACGTTTTATTTACTTATTTTTCCAATTGAATTGTTAAAAACGCCTACAAATGGTTAAGAGATGTAGATTAAATTTTAAAAGAAAGTCGACTTAAAAAAATTGTGTATATTTATTTTTCATAGCAATAAACAAATCTTTGTATTAGGTGAATAATTTTGCATCTCATTATTTTTCGGAGTGCAAAGGGTTAAACATCATAAAATCTTGGTTAAGCTATATCCAAGTCTGACTTCTATATTTCATGTCTGTAGATATATATAAAAAAAAATCGGCGTTTCAGTTTATTACCAGCCTCCATCGATTAACTGTTCGCAGACCATATAAATCGCATTCGTTTAACTATACCAGCCGAATTATCAACCATATCACATTACACCAGATAAAAAAAAAACTGTATTTTAAATTATAATATGCTGAATAACCATAAGGCATTCTCATTAGTTAAGTTAATACGAGCTGTGGTAAAACAAATTGATGAACTTGATTCAGCCGGTGGTTGCATGAAGATTTTATTTTGTAATATATCTAAAAATATAGAGTGAAAAAGAGTTACCATTGATGCTGTATGTAAACGTCAGGAGTTTCCGGATGCAATAAAAATTGCTGAAATCAATAAATGCTGTACAATGAAGCAATTTTTTGAAATTTTTCTTAAAAAGGAGGGATATGCGATCACTGATAGAAAACTAGACGGTCATGAGCTTTCATATGAAATAAATATTGACTGCATGTAGCAGTACCTTCCACTACTGATACATGATCAAATTTTATGTACATTGCTATCACATGTTGAAGATCATAGTAGTTCTGTTTCATTCGATCATTATGTTTTTTTGCTGCGTTCGAGCGAAATTTTTCTTTTTAATAAATTTGTGAATAATTTAAAAGAGGTTGCATCCAAAATTTGTTTTTAATTGAAAGTGTAATTTCATAGGTTCGCAATATTTTTAATATCAGCGATTCCATATGCAGTAAATAATCTAAAACATTGACATTCCTACTTGTTTTTTCTTCAATAGTAGGATAGATTATGACATTTATTATGACTATGATTATATCTATATATTTATTGTGTGTTCACCTCTTTTATTCGTCTTCTATTGGGTGAAAAATATTATCATAAAATTGTTTTCATAAATATTGTTATAAAAATTTATTATTGAATTTATACTTTATTTCAGTTCACTTCTATGCAGATTATTTTTATTATATCCCAAGTAGCACACAAATACTGTTGAATATTGATCAATATTCGCAATATTGTTTAATATTGTGGAATGTTTTTTAATATCATATAATATCAAACATTATTGTACAATAACAGGATGCATTATCTGGGATAAGTGTTTATTTTTTTACCTCAATTGGTGACCTCGTAAAGTGGATGAGATGCTTCTGGCAGGGTGGTTGGATCTCACCATCTGGAGGTTACACAAATAGGTGGAAGGTTGTCCATCAATAATGAGACTTACTTTCTCCGGGAATGGCCGTTTCGTGGCCGGTGATGACCCTTAGGACTCAACCATAGTTCCCGCCAGTGTTGCTGTTGCAGTGGTTCGGTAATTCACCCTTAGGATTTAAACCCGTGTGCTTTCGAAGCGGATCGAAGAGTCTGGTATGACTTTACCCCAATTGGTGCTATATATTACATTCGACTATGCTAGGATTTCTTTTTCTTTCAGTAATGATTTTAGAAACAATGCATTCTATTTTCCAATGACATTTGCGCATAAATTTAATATATCATCAAATATATTTTGTAATAGTAATTATATTTTAAATATTTGAGGAAGCATTGTTTTTTGCGCCAAATTTGACCTCAAGTTAAGATTTTAATCTTTGGAACAAGCATATTGGTGTGACTTCGCTTGGATTAACATATTTTGGCAAATACACTTCCTCCAAATTATTATGGAAGGGGGTAGGGGTAGGTTAGTTTCTGCTTGTTTTGCATGAGGCAAAAATCTAGATTGAAACAAGTTAAATCCTTTCCACAGCACCTGAGAAAGGATGTATCACCCCTCGTCAGATGGAGATATCCTTTTAGGGGAATTTGGACTACATTTGTGTTTCATTTGGAGCGATATCAGACAAGGAACTCTGATAGCAGCCATCGATTCTTTGTTAAACCGCACTTGGGTCTATTAGAGCCACTTTAGAGCATAGTTTGAAGATAAAACTTATGACATGCTTCCACCAATTTATGTTTCTCATTCCTACCGTAACTTAAAACACAACCAATTTGAGATTGTGCATTAAATAACATAAATAATTCGTGTACTGGGAGTCCCGGTAAGGGCATAATTGTGCCTTCATATATGTGAGATGTGTGACTGAGCCCCTTGTAAAAGGGGCTGTGCAAGCAAATGTATTAAGTGTGTAACTAAGCCGTACACTTGGCCCTAGTTGGCGCTAATTCAAAAATAAGAAGCGCAAAAAAGGAACAAACTCTTTTTTTCTCATTAAATAAATTTATTTTTGAGTGGAGGAAATTGCCGCAGCGTGCTTTAATCTTCATAATATATCTGACGTCAGATACATCAAGCATCAAGAGGTAGAACCACGTTTACACTATTACCTCTAAGTAGGCTTTTCTCCAGGCGTAATGTTATGATCAACATCCATCTCGGTGGTTATTATCGTTGTAAAGCTCCTGTTTTTAGTAAATCACAAGTGTTCATGCAAAAAATAACAGAAACTGGGACAGAATTCTTATGTTGTTACTTATGGCATTTTAAAAGCTCGTCGACAGATCTCTCAGGTATTTAAGTCGAGCGAGCGTCTTTTGTTTTTACAGTAGCCCTAACTAGGACCTAGAATACAACTTATCTGCTTCATGCAATATATTCGCTGCCTCGACTCTTTTTTACAGAGAGGGGGGGAGTTATGATTTAGAGATTTAAAACTATAAAACTTGAATGTTCAACGAAAATCAGCTCCAAACATTTTTAATGATTACATTATTTTCTTTCTGCACACTTTATACACAAAAAAATGAAGCAGCAAGAATGGTCTCCCCGGAAATTTCCAGCATCCTCTCTACATAATACACGTACTTGTACTTTGTTAAAAGCATATCATTGGAGAACAATAGCTAAGAAAGAGCGTTTTAGCATATGGACTTTTGCGTTTAATCCCTGGCGTATTTTGTTTTTTTCAAACGATTAAAAGCAAAATTTGACACATCACTATAGCTGAAGTTACAAGACCATATATTAAATTTCATATATATTTTTTAAGTAATTCCATTTTCACATAATTACATTTACATGCTTTTGAAAGTACAGACCGACAGATGATCAATCCCTTGAAGGATGTGATCCAAAATATGTTATATATCTGAACTTTAAATGCAAAATTTGTGCACCAAATTTTATCTATCTAGCTTTTGGAAACATTCTTCTTGCTTATATTCTGACAGTTGATTTCTTCAGAATGGGTTTCGTTAATAATTAGAAAAAGATCTACAAATTTAGTGCTAAGTTCAAATACCAAATTTCATCTCTCTAGATTAAAGTGTTTTAGAGTTATTGTGCTTACACACAAACTGATTGCCAGACATAATTCCCAAAATGTATTTTTTTGGATGCAGGAAGTTCTAAAACTAGGAGATTGCTCTAAAGTTTCTTTTATAGTTATAATACTTTTTTTACGTATACATCGCAAATGAAATGAAAAGAAAATTCTTATTTATGATAAGAATAAAAATCTGCATTTTAAAATTATCTGTTCTATATTCTCATTTTGTGTTACAAATCAATTTATAAAAACAGCCCAAACTATTTCTTCACTTAAATTAGAACATATGGAGAAAATCCTGATTTTGCTACTTTTCAACCATTTTTCTTTAAAATTTACTATACATTATAGGCATAACAGTTTTTTTCTATGACGTCACATAATAAACACAATTAAAAGTCACGCATTTTATTCTAAATTCATTTTATCTCTCCAAAACCGCAACCGGTCGACGAACTGAATTCTTACACGTTCTCCTGGAGAACTTAAAACAGCCCTCAGAAGCAGTGAATCATCTTCTGACCTAACGCTTTCAGTCACACATCGCCAAACTTGAATATTAATGAGGTAAAGTTTTCTCTGAAAAATCGCCAACACAACGCCAGAATGACGTCAGTAAAATAAAAACCTTCATTAGATAATCATGAAAAACATAAAATTATCAGTCAAATGTCTTTCTTTTCGTCTATTGTGATATTCCTTGACTTCGTTCTCAAAACAGTAATCTACTTAAATTCATAATTTTATAAGGAAGTGTCTGAGCAAATTTTAATTAAATATTGAGCTAAATTTTGGATTTTTTTTGAGATAATTAGTATAGTGAATAAAATTTTCTCTGCAAACTTTAAAAAGTCACCAAAACAAATCAGTAAAATAAAATTGAAGAAACTTTCATCAAAAAATGATGAAAAACATACTAAAAAATAAATTTTCAATAATCTGAGGTCTTGCTTTTTGTCTATCCGGATATTTCTTGCCTTTTTTCCCCTTCTGAAAACAGTAATTTGTTTTCATTCATACTTATATAAGAATATGTCTGCGTGAATCTTAATTAAAAAATATTTTAAGTTTTTCTGGGACAGCTCTCAAGATTATTATTGCTCAAAACTAATTTTTACACCGTTTAAAAATTTTAAAAATTGAGTTTATAATAACGCAAACTTAGATGTCAAACATTTTTTTTTTCAGAAACTTGGCAATTTCTTAAATATTATTTTTACATAATTTTCAACAATAGATTGCTATAAAATTCATATTGTTTTCATTCGTTCACCAGTTATCTGTCCATAATAAAGAAATGTTATCCAGGCAAATCCATCGCATTTACAGAGCATTCGACATTGTCTAGCTGCAATGGTAAGTAAATATATTTCGAAGTCCAAGTGTTAAAAATTCAACGCAGAAAATTTTCATTTAAAATTTTGTGTTTTTTCGAAAATTTTCATCATGTATTTTACTGTCATTGTTTATAATGACTGTCGAAATTTTAAAAGATTCCTTTCAAAGCATCCTTAAAGAAACCAAACAATAGTTGTTTTCAAGTATTTTGTTTTATATCTCTGATTCAAGATACAGAATTTGAGTATCTTTTTTCAAAACAGCTACTTTTTTGCCTCAAAGTTTTTAAGAATTAAAACTGACATTCCTGAATCCAATATCGGGTACTTTTCCGTTATCCGGGCTCAAGCGAAAAATCGTCAAAGAAATTTGGCAGAATTCTACAATATTTGGCGATTTTTCACTTGCTCCGGGCTAACGGTAAAGTACCCGATATTCTAATGCTGTTTTCATGTCAAAACGCTTCGAGATTACAACTTGAACATTTATTTCTAATTTAGAATGAAAATGATCAAAATTCTATAATTTATTTGAAATTATTTGTTTTTCCAATGAATTCAACGATTTGCTAACAGATGGGGAAAAAAAGAGCGATCAGAGCTAAAGAGGAAAACCAGGAATTATGAGAATTCAAGCCGTAATGTCAGAATTAAGACTCATTTTCACTGATTCCCTCTCTTTGTTTCGTAGCGCATTTTTATTTCAGTTACTTTTCGTTCTCGGATGCGAAAATGAACACCACTTTTGCTAAGAAAAAAGATGAAAAGGGAAGTTGTTTACATTTAATAGTAAGAAATCTCGGATTATTCGGAGATTTATAAAGCGTAAAAACTGCGAATAATTAGTAATATTTCCGGAAAAGGGTATGGGTTTGCAATAAAATACTTTAGAGCAACTTTTAATCATAATAAGAGATCTAAACCTTAAATTATGATGAATAAATGGAAGATTCCTGTTCTTAAAATTTGTTAATTAACTTTTTCACAAAGTAATAATAAATTTTTTAAAGTTAAAAACTTTTATTGTCTAAATACTTTTAAAAACTTTTTTTTTTAATTTACAATAGTAGGTAATTTTGATCACATTTATGGATATATGAAATATGCTTCGTGCTCTTCCTGAATCCTCCGCCACTTTTTTGCTACTCAAATTAGCCACGATACGCAATTTAAAATTAAAACAAAACAGCTCGGTCAGAAACTGCATGACACTCACATGTATGTGTGGGGGGATCTAGGCGGAAAAATACTTAATGGGACGAAAATCAAAGGATGACGAAGAATTCCGGGAATATTCTCATCCTTTCACACCTCATCCCTAGACGAAGTAAAATCTTCGAAAAGTGGTCAAACGAATAGTTACGAAATATAAACTTTTGGCGAAAATTGAATATTTTTACTGAATCCATCGCGTGATCCTCGGCGAGTTTTTTGGCAATTAATTCCTTGTATGCGGTTAATAGCATGCTGAAATCGAATTTGCCTTTTAGACGGGTTTTTCCCAACCAATACAAACAAAATTTTGACAGTGAACTACACTTTTAATCACAAAATGTGATGCAGAATTTGATGTATTTAAGTTATAGCGCTTATGCGCGTGGTTAAGAGTTACTGCGTTTTATATGTTTCTGAAAGTACAAGCGATGGTCAACCTCACGTTGGATTTTATTCAAATATTAATGTGTGTTTACAATGTAGAATTAACATATGTAAAATAAAAAGTTAAATATAAGAATATTATCCATCCAGCTTTCTTCGTTTAGTAGTTATCGTGTTAACTTAAAACCAAACGGACAGGCTGGTAAACTCTATCTGAACGGCCTTTGTTTAAAATATGAGAAAATTTACAAATTTGTTGTAAAGACCATATACAAAATTTCACAAGTCAAGCTCGAAAATTTTTTGCGTGATCTTTGTCACAGATAGACATCCTCCAAAAAAAGTATTTTTCGAAGTCAAGGGAATGTAAAAGAACAGAATCGTCAAAATCTCGAATTCGAAATGTTTGAAGATTACAATACTTTCCCTATACAATGTAGAGGAGAAAGTAAGTAACAATCATAAAACATTAAGAAAAACAATGTTTGATGAAAAGAAATTGCATAAAATTTTTTATTTACAAAAGCATTCAAAGATGTGGAAAGGTCCTATTTTAACATGTGCCGACGGCAAACATGCATTTAAATTCTTTTTGCTAAGATTATGTGGTTTGTCATCACACATTTGCACACTTAATCAACAAATAAAACAACAATAACAACAACAACAAAACCGTGTAATTAAAAACTTGCTTTAAAAATGTTTTTAAAAATTTTATGACTTCGAAAAACAATGGAGAGGGTTGCAATTTATTTCAAGTAAAGAAATACTTTCCATATTAGAAATCCAAACAAGAAAAGTAGAAGAAAAAGAAAGCAGAAGTTTTTAAGTTATGTAAAATGGTAATTTGTGCAGCATTTATAAAATGTTACAGTGGAGGTGCAGGAGTGTTCATCTGCTATCCAGATGGTAGATATCGCAAGCATAAATTTAACACAGGCAAAATCGCCTCCAACTTCACTAGTGAAGTCTTGCCGATCAGAGAAGCTCTCACCTTATATTTAAATGATCAACAGGCTTTTGATTCGACAGAAGGTCTAACAATCTTTTCTGATTCTAAATCAGCCTTAGAGGCTATCAGAAATGGAGGGACTAACATCACCTCTGATGTCATTGACCGCCTAGAACAGTTGAACAGCAAGGGAAAATCCTGTGTCCTGCATTGGATCCCTGCACACGTCAATATTGAAGGAAATGAGTGTGCAGACTCTTTGGCCAAGGAGGCTAGAGATCTCGCTCATGAGTGCACCACCATCACACTCGCTGACGCTAACGCAGTGGCGAGACACAGAATCATGACTCATACGTTTAAAAAACCCCTGATTACTGAATATGATAGCCCCAGAGATATTACATCTACAATAGCAAGGCTTAGAACCGACCACTATAGAGGCATGAAAATCCATCCAGACAAAACAAGATCATATGTCCTTTGTAAACATTGCCCTGATGTCCAGCTCACTTCTGGTCACATCCTGGAATGCCCAGCGGTGACCACGAGTATTTTGAAGTTGGGAATGGTTCCGATGAGGAGCGCTTTACAGGAGATTCTGTGCAGTCCTGCTGCACCGCTGCTCGCAGCGGCTGTGATCAGGACTTTCGGTATAATTTGATGTCACTGCAGATCTATGAACACGAGAACAACAACATTTATAAAATGTTAAACAACTCATTTCAATGCAATTATTTCTAAATAGCAGTTATGCATTTTGTCTCAATAGTTCATAATAATTATTTTTTTTAATATTCAATAATTACAGAGTTTGAATATGCAAGTATCAAGTGGTACAAGAAGTTCCCTTCATTCTTAGTGATTTAACCAGCAAAAATAGTGTCATATAGCAAAAATGTCGCCTTTTCTACAGATTTAACTTTAAAAAGTGACATTAAAAGCAATCAATGGCAGAATTAGGTGTTTTGTTATCCTAGGTAATAGAGAATATGAAACTCTTTTAATTAACTAGACAATTTAATTACATATTTCAACACATTTTTAATTTCGAATCATACTTATGATTTATTCAAGATTTTTTCTTTGGTAACTTTGGGAAATGCTCATGTTTTTGTATATTCTTAGTGCAGTGTCCATTTTTATATGTGCTATTATTTAAACGAACATTTGGTGTTAATAGTTTTTGTAATACTTAAATAAATAAAATGAAACAGACCCAAATAATCTAAACACTGTGTCAAGGATAATTGGTCATATTTATAATATTTTGTAAGTATAGAATTCAAAAATTTATTTATTCTGCAATTAAGTTAGTTACACATTTTTCATCTTTTAGCAGCCTTCTTCAGCATATTGGTACTATGTAGCTGTCTGATCAGTGGAGACAGAAACCTACTACTGATAGTAATATTTTATCATCATAGAAACTATACTTAGTTTAAATGCAATATTGTTGCATTCATCTTGCCCACCCTCATCCCTTGTTGTGAAAAAAGACAGTGCATGTGCTGGATCCCTTAATTGTCTACATAAAACAAATTAATAAATATTCGTTTTCATACAAAAGAATCATTTGTTCGAGGCATTTACTCTTGGTTGTTAATGTATTTCAGTCTTATTAAATTATTTTTTATTTAAAAGAAGTAAAAAGTAAAAGCATATTTTATAAAAATCATTTACACTAATATGTCTACAATCTAATCTTTTGCTTTGCTATTTATTTTTAGCACTGACCTCATTACTCTAGATAAAAATGTGTCTTTTCCCCCTCTTCAGAAATAAAAGATATGATAATTTCTCTTGAAAGTTTAGCTATATTTTAATATCACAATATATTCAATAATTTCATTTGTTCCAATTTTTTTTTATTTAGTTCTTTATTTTCAGTGGCAAATAATGGATAATTATCTATTCACTAAACATCAATTAATGCAGCTTAATCATATATTACTTTTAAGTGTAATTTCTAATTATAAACAGTGTGGATGGATTTTCCAGATTACAAAAGAACTATTGAATATTAGTAGAAGACAGTGGAATTAGTACAAAAAGAGTGATTTTGTAATCAATGGTCCTCAAAATGACAGCAACAAAGAAAAAAGCTCGCTGTGGTTTTTAATTTCATAAATTTAACTCGCCCATTACTGTCCAGCATCAATTTTGAAGTTGCATAAAAAATCAAGGCTTTTGGATTGCCAGTTGAAGACATTGAAAGACTTTAGGATAGGTGCTGTAATTATTGTGACTGACAAAATATTGGGCAATACTTGGTGAGAATTAGAATACTGCCTTAACATTCTCTGAGCTACCAAGTACTCACAATGAAATTTACAAATTGAAGGTTTTATTTAAAAACTTTATATATTATTTAAAGTTTTTTTTAAAAAAAACTTTATGAAAATCTTTCAAATATATCAAAACAGCCATTTGACAAATTCTAATAATTTTTTTTCAGTAATTTTGTAGAATCAAGGAAAGAATTTGGGCCACTTGGTATATGTAAATTTTTTAATGCATATCATCTTAACATTTCCAATTTCAAAAAGATTTTTTTTGTTTTAAAGCTAATATTTTATAAAGATACACAAAATTTTAAGAATAAAAAGGTTAAATAAAAACTTTAATATATTTTATAATTTAACATGTAATTATTTAAATAATTTAATCAAACAGGCGATTTAAAAACATTAGATTTTATAAACGTCTTGTAATTTTAAGAATGATTCGTAGAGAGTGTTGTAAGAAATAACAACAAATTGGATATGAAAAAATATATATCTCTATATTTACAAACATGGAAGAGTGCCACTCAGTGTGTTCAAGAAATTGTACAATAATTCATGCCAAAGTTCTGGATTACTTAAATATGCAGCATGTTTACCCCCTGGTATTTCAGCTCCTTGAGAATTCGGTAAAAGACATAATCTGGCAGAACTTTTAGTTTTGTCCTGTTCTCCAAATACAACTAAGGTAGGAACCTGCAAAGATAAAACATAATACACTTTTTACATTAGTATAATAAAATCTGATAATGAAATTCTATGGTTTGAATTTGAGTGGTAATGATCAGACTTTGAAAAATAATTACTTTCATTAACAAACTTTTAATAATATATGTTGGAACAACTGAAAAATTTCTAAACAAATACAGCCATTAATAAATATAATCAATTCATATAAAATAAGTTCTATTTACTTAAAAATAATTAAGTTTATTATAACAAGATATATTTGTATTAAATTTAATAAGCTAAATATTTATGAAATGTTAAAGAATTCTTTAAAGACTTATAACAAAAAGAAAAATTCAATAAAAGGACAATAAAAACATTTACACATATATATTTCTCCATGACAATTCATTGAAGTTATCAAAAAATTCAAATATTTAATTCACTTTTAAAATGAAAAGTTTCTAATAATTCATATCACAGAGACTGATTAATAATATTTCTGTAATTTTTTTTCAAACATGAAATTTAATCTATGGTATTTGTAGTTATATTGTAAAACATAAATTACTAAAGCCTTTTTCAGAACAAGGAAAAAAAAGAATCGAAATATTTTATAACATACAAGGTAATGAACTTGATTTCATTTTGCAGAATAAGAAAGTTATCAGTTTTATAATATATTCTTATCATTTTCACAAAAGAATTCAATCAAATATATATACAGAAGTTGCTAAACAAAAAAGTGTAATTGGAAATACATCCAAATAAATCAGTAATAATATGCTGTATCAATATTTCACAAATTAATAATAATAATAATAATACATATACGAGTTTTTTAAAAATATTTTATGCTCTGGCATTAGGTTGCCTTCATGTTCTTCTAATTAAACAGTTGTTTTATGTAGCATAACAAAATATTTAAATATTTAATTTTAAAGAGCAGTTTCTTGTGTTGTGGTACAGCCTTCTCCATTTTCAAATTTTGAATAACCAGAAAAAAATTTCATAATTGTTATTTGTGACATTTGATACACTATGTGAAGTATTACAAGTTTTAAAATATATAAAATTCCTGAATAAAAATGTACATAAATAAATGTGTAGTAATTCTGTAAAGAAGAATAAAATTTGTTATATGAAAATAAGGTACAACAAAACATAT
>JAOUZG010013995.1:1734831-1749223 GCA_026289955.1 Argiope argentata | reverse complement strand
ATTATTGATCAAATAATCTGGATGCATACATATGATCCACAGAGGTTGATGCAATTTCCTCTATACTAATATACTAAAGAATGTCAAAGTATGCCCCCCCAAAAAAATACTGATATGTGTTTTAAAAGGAAAAATTTTAGACAAAATGTGAATATCAATTTCCATTTTCGAAAATCAATAATTTGGTGGCTTGTATGAAACAATGCATTAGTAGAAGCACTCAACTTGAATAGAGACATTATTTATACACTACTGCAATTATAGTGGTGAAATCAGGCAATGAAATCTAATTTGATGATTTATTCATGATTTTGTATAAAAAGGAAAATCCTTTTAACTATTATATCTATGCAAACATTCACTCCATTTTGTATCAGTACTGATACAATAATAATTTTAATGTAAGCGCTGATCCTTTGCATATTTCATTTTATGAGTTAAAAAAATTCTTATCTAGTTCTGAATAAAATGTTAACTGCAGTATTTCAAATTTGAATATCATCAAACATCATGCCAATGTATTAAAAAAAAAATAATAGTAATAGTTGTAGCAAGCAATACAGGGTCTCCAAATTTTAAATATTTCTAACAGTAAAAGTGCATATGATAAAAGTAGATATTTAACATGGACTCAAAGGCTCAAGTTATCTTTTTTTTTTAAAGTGTGTTCAAAACTTTTATTTAAAAATATTCGAATTAAATTATTTAATCATTCAAAATCCTTTTAGGTACAATTCATTCTTTAACTACATCAAAAATTAAAATATTTTCAGGATTGATCCCTTTTAAATTTTTGCATCCATTCTGAATGAATTTTATGTGTAGTACTTTTTTTCTTACATATTTAAATTTTTAATGGAAGGCAGAGATAGAGTTTCAGATTAGTTAATTAAAGTGTATGCTTCACTTTTTTTTTTCATAAAGACTGAGAAGTAGCATATTCAGGCATTTTTCAACCCTATATAAACAGTTGGTCAATTTAGAATCGCATTTCATTGCTTCTCAGTTTAATCAAAATATTAAAGATTTTTGTTTTAATATTTTAATTATGAACTATTTTTGTATTTCGAATTTACTTTTTATATTTTATATCAAGAAAAATGCTTAAAGAAACAAAAATATAGATAAATTAACCATGCTTATCTGTTAAAATGTTTTTTGTAGTTACAAATAAAAGTAAATAAATTTTATAAAATATTATATGAAAATGACAAATATATTTGAAATTATTATTCTACAAGACTTTTAAATTATAACATAATTTAGTTTTATAAATCATTATTTTTCTAATACATAATATATAAGGAATTAATTATAATTTAATATATTTTAAATTTATTTCAATAATTAAATGTTCATATACACTGTATTTCTAATATAATTTACAGAATGGATACTTTTTATTTACATATTCATTTATTTGGAATACAAACTAATAACACTTTTTAAATGAACTGCCTATAGCACATCCTTCAGCTCAGCCATTTTAGAGAAGCTGCTCAGTCAGAAATTTGTTGCTGATTATATTATCAACTGTAATTCTACAACAAATTAAGGAACATTTCATTTAATTTTTATTTAAAATATTGAGAAGATTTAAAAAATCTGGAAGAAACACTCTAATACTTTTTATAATTTTTTTAAAAAAAAGTAAATGCCTAAAATTTTTTTAAATTACAGTATGCTTTAAAGACATTTCATATGACTGAAGAAAAATTAAAGACAAATATCTGTAAAAAAATATTTTATAATTAAAATTTAAAAAAATCAGTTTTTATCCAATCAATTCTTACCTTAATGCAATTCAGAACTGGAGGATTAGATTTCAGAAATGGAAGCACTTTCTGGCAATCCCGGTCAAAATATAAACCAGTATAATTGTCAGGGCCTTTGCAAGGGCTTTGATTAAGAATTTGAGAGCTAACTGGAGATACGGGAATGAAACCACTCAGTTTTTCTGGGTGCTTCATAAGAAATTCTAAAGAAAATACACCGCTCATGCTTGGACTGATGATTACAACATTTTCCAAGTTTAATGAGTCAATGAATGATGACAGAAATTCTACTCTTTTGAGATTCTCAATAGTTGGACTGTTGCCATATCCTATAAGTAAAATATTACATTAATTAATTGATTTAACAAGCAATTCAAAAACAACTACCAGAAACAAAGAAAACATTTTGTAGAGATTCAGAAAATAAAGTAGCATACAGATAAATAATTTACTTTTTATAAAAGTTTTAAATGTTTTTAAAATAGAAAGCACAATGTTCTGTTTAATAAAAAAATTTCCCCATGTGAATCTCATTTTAAAAGATAATTAAAAGTTCAATCAATGATATACACAATGTTAAAAACAATCTAAATTCATTTAGGGAAGACAATTGAAGTTTTAAACAAATAAAGGAATTCAATATTTGCTAATAAATGAATCTCTTGATTTTAATTTGATGTCTTGATAAATTAGAAATTTTTTAAACAGCAACAAATATTTGACTAATGATTTATAGATAAAACAATTTTAAATCAGATTGACTAAAATGAGACCATCAAAAATTGTAAGATCTCAAACTAAACAAATGATGGATATAGTAAAATCAAACTAACGGAGAGCATAAAATATGTAAGACCTGAAATAAAACAAATAGTTCCAAATATAAAAATAAACAGTATTTTTAAAGTTTGGTAGATGAAGTCATACATGTAAGTAAGAACTAATGTATTTTAAAAATACCCCTGGATGAGGGGGGAAGAGGTTTGATAGAGATTTTATGACAAATGTTTGCTAAAGCAATATAACTCATTAGTATAGAACTACATGGTAAATCAGCTCTGAAAGGACATTTGATATTTTGAAAGGACATGTAATTTTAAAAAAAACAGGAACACAATAGATAAATAAATAACAATGAAAATTAATCAACTGAAAAAACTCTACTTTTGGCAAAAGTTCAGTAAAGTTAGTTATACATTCATGGTTAATTGACTTTAATAAACATGGGTTTTTTTTAAGGAATGTCAATTTTTTAAAATCAAAAATATAGAGATAATGACAGCCATGATTATGAGTTTCAAAAGTACAAAGATTTTACCAAGTATAAAGTTTTGAACGATGAAAAGCACTTAAAAATTGATTTTGTACTGTCATTATAGGAAATATATAAGCTATTATGTTGATATCATACATTCATACATTATAAGAGTAAACAAAGTTAACATTATAACAACATTATAAGAGTAAACATACATTATAAGAGTAAACAAATTTCACGCATAATATAATTAAGCATCATTAAAGAAACAAAATGGAAATTTTGTGATATAGAACTAACAGTACTTTTCCACTAGCCAGGTGCAAGGCAAAAATCGCCAAAGAAATTTAAAGGAATTCTACATCATTTGATAATTTTTCACTTTAAAATCACAGCAGGAAATTTGGAGGAATTCTACATTACTAGGTGATTTTTTGCTGGTACCCTGCTAATGAAAAAGTACCAAACTTATTGCACTTTACAATTTTTTAACATTTTTTATGATTAAGCATTTATATTTTTGCTGTATCATCTATCAAAGGATGTTAAAATGATTTTGTAAAAAAAGAATACACAGTGTAATACAACAATTTTAGTTCAAAAGAGCTTTATTTTACATTATTAGATAAGGAACTATAGAATATTGCATATTTATCTTCTACTTAACACTTAATGAAATGCAACATTTAACTTGTATACTTTTATTCTATATAATCATTTAATGGCAGACCATGCCAAATTACTGAAAATAGTAACTAAATGATATATCACAAGAAAAAAATGAAAATTATACTCAATACTGGATTAACCTTTAAACTGTGTTTATTGTTTTTTCAGACTATCTAATAAAATAGTTCCTTCTGTTAAAAGAAAAATGATTACATTATGTAAGAACATTCAATCCATTGCAATAATTTTGGTTTTAAAAAGTTTTATTTGTGCTTCTTTATGGCTTATTGCATATGTCTAAATTAAACATTCTAAATTAGACTTGAAAAAGTCAAATTTCATTCAAGAAAGGAATAGGATTTAAAAATATCCAAAAATTAAATCCTCTCATGCAGGAGGAATCAGATTGGTATCCAAAAATTAAATCCTCTCATGCTATTTTTACAGTTTAAATAGATGACTTCTGTTTTGTGAATATGTTATGATACTAATCTGCATTCAAAGACAATTTGATATATCAATAGATTACTTGCCATTTCTACATCAAATTTTAACTATTATGAATAATTTAATATTACCTGACTTGTTTTAAATAATCATGATTTTTATGTAAAAATTGCGACTAAGAACCATTATTAAAGTTTTTAAGATACATTTAATATCCAATTTAAATAAATTATATTTTTAAATCCATTAAAAATAGTAAACTATAGGTACAGAGTTGAATTGTATAATTCATAAATTATATAGTTTATATATATACGCATTTTAAAAACTGCAGTTTATATTTAATGAAAAATTAATATAAATTAAAAATTCAATAATCATTATTTTAAAATAATAATGTAATACTAACAGATAAATGTGTAATTAATTGAATGATTAGTTAAAAACAAATGATTATATAATAACACAATAACATCCATAAATGAAGACACAGATCATTCGATATTTTTTTAAGAACATAAAAAAAATAATCTCAAATTAAAAAATTACAACAATTTGTTACAAATAATATTATCTTTTATAGACACAGATTTTAATCACAAAACACTTTAATGCATTTTTGAAATTTTCAATACAAACAATAATTTGTTATGTTCAATACAAACAATAATTGTTATATTTTCAGAAGTTACTTATTAAATACATTTGTATTAACCTGTCGACCATTTTTGCCAAATTGAAAAAAGTCACCAATAGATAACTTATGCACCAAAATTAGTTAGCAGGTAATCAAAAGTATTAAAGAATTTTGGCAGAGTTCGTGGATTAACAGGATAATACGTATGTACCATTTATTTTAACCATCACAATAAATTCTTATTCAACAAAGATCTTCTAGCTTTTTATCTTATTTCCAAATTAAAATCTCAAAAAGTTTCTAAAAATAAGAGAATTCAAGCATATATAAAGAAAAAGAAATGTAGATTTTTAAAAGGCAAAGAGTTATAGAAACTGAAAATTTAAAAAATTAGCATTTTTTTTAAATAAAAAAAGCTTTGACTTCTGAATTTATTTTTTCGAAAATGGTAAAGAAATTTTAAATTGTTTAACTTTGATAACAAATTTTAATACTGATGCACAAAGCTTGTTAAATAGAAAATTATACTGTTGAAATAAAAAATACAATTAACTTAAAGAGATTTTAGAATTTTCAGAATTTTTTCATTCTCAAAAATGAATAAACGTCCTTTCATATTTAGATTGAGGCAACAAAAAATGTTAATGTATTTTTAAATACTGATTTTTTTAAAAAAAAAGTTTGTCTCTTCAGGCTGTTAAACTAGTTAACATCTCATTGCAGAAAAACAATGGATGTATTTGGTTCTGTCTCTAGGTTGTAGATATTTAAAAGATAAGATCTGTCATCTCTTCTAAACTGCCTTTAAGATTATTATTCTTTTTTTCTTATTGGTAAACAATACAGAATAAAATTTGATGGTAGAAATGGGGAAATTAAAATTAACTTCAGAATAATGAAGATAGCCCCTTCAGCTACCTTACAACAATTGATCAACCCAAATGAAAGAGGAAAAAAATTCTGCTGGTGCAAGATTTTATAATGAAAATGTTACATATATGGTATTTTTTCATTAGTCTGGCATAGCTGTCGGCAATTATGAACTAAACACGAATCAAGTCACCAAGTAAAGTGGATGGCAAAATTATCAATGAAATTCTACACTATTTGGTGATTTTTCGGCTGTTCATGGTTAACATAAAAGTACTATATAATATCCTATTTTCATTATAAATCCATAATTTCTCAGTCTTTAAGTATATTCTAACAATTGAAACACAATTGTAAAACTTTTGCTAAACAATGAAAACATATCATAATTTCAGTTAACTATCAAAATCTTTTAAAACTATATTAATATTTTTACTTACAAAAAGAGAAAAACTTGTCTGCTTTTAGCATTAAATAATATAGATAAAACACATACAAAGAGAAAGAGAATTTATATAAAGACAGAAAAAAAGGAAGAAAAACCTTTCCATAATGATATTTTGAAGATTGTGTTCAATAACATCATTACTAACATTCTCTAAAGCTGTGTATAAAGAAAAGAATATGAATTATCTTACCTGGCAAATCAACAGCTACAGCTAAGTAACCAAAAGCACCAATATACTGAATTGTATGCAATTTATCCCATGTGTCAGATGTAAATGATTGCCCGTGCAAAAGCAAAACTGAGAGATTCTTTTTATTGTTAGGTTTCACATAAAGGTAATGAACTTTTGAATCCTACAAATAAAAAAGTCAAAGTCAAAAGAAAATATTTAAAAATGATAAACAAATAAATATAATTGATTTAAAGCATACATATATCTGAATAGATTGAAATACTGGATAATAATAGAAAAGATGCAATTTTATTATTTTTATATCAATAACATACCTCCATTAATAACTGGAGTCATTAATGCAGCTAGTCATAAACTTCTATATTCTAGATTTCAAATTCAGCAATTTCAATTATACTTAATTATGTGCAGTAAACAATAGAATATTAATTCAATTACAATCTGTAGTCCAATAAATTATGCTGAAAGTAAATAAATAAAACAAAGTATTGAAAAAAAAATCTTTTACAATGGTTTCCAAATGCAAAAGTGCTTTCTATTTATTTAGATTATTAAATACATATTTGCATATATAACAAGAAGTGACATACACTACCAAAAAATAAGCAAATACAACTTAACATCACTTTCTCTCAGGAAATAAAGCAACACAAAATGATACATATATTTTTGATTATTTTCTGCAGTATGAAGTCAGCAGTTCTAGAACACAAAATTGCTGCAATCCTGATTCTACCACAAACTTTGAAAAGAAAAACAATTAGGATCAGAAGATTTTACTGAATAAATTATGTATATGAATATAATTAGAAATTAAACTAAAATAATTTCACATTATTATGATATTTTAATGAAATTTAACATCCAGCATCAAATAAAGTAAATTGTTTACTAAATATAAAATATCCTATCCTGATAGACCCTGACACTTTCCTGTTAAAACAACAACTACTTAGGATATGAATTGATGTCTAAATGAAAATGGTAGAAATTCTATAGTTGTTCTACAAATGTATGCCTCAGCTCTTGATTGATATTAGTAGTACACCTCATTCAATTATAATATACATAGATTTAAAATTGCAATCAGACAAAAAAAAATTACCAAAAATTTTATTTCTTGTAATCTCAAGCCCTCCTCCTCCTCTCCAAGATATTATATGAACAGAATTCAATGTGAGAATCAATTAGAGTATAATATTTTATTTTAATAAATTTTTTCTTTATTCTCTTTTTTAAAAATAATAATTACACAGCTTGAAATTAGAATATATATATAATAATCAGTTTTATTCTTCCAGCTAATATGTTTTTTTATGATTTTTGAAATAATTATGAAAAATATATTTAAATTAATTGAATCAAATATGAACAAATAATATATATATATAATTTCAATTATATTAATAATAAATTTTTTAAAAAAAATTAGAGTAAATTAGAAATTATTTACATGAATAAGGGTGAAATTTGAATGAACTTCCACTTCATTGACTAGCTTTTTAAATTCTTCAGGAATTTGATTTTTTAAATAATTTATCTTTCGCCAAAAAACAGGACTCAATTTTTGATCCTTGCTTTTGCATGCTTCTATTTCATCTTCTACAGTTTTAGCTACTGAATGAATTTTGATGTGTGGACTTGAAAAGATGGTAGATCTATAAATAAGCATTCCAATAACAACCCATATACAAATCACCAATGATGAGATGGTTAACAACTTCTTGCCTGAAAAAATTTGAAAATAAAGTATATTTTAATGATACATTTTGATAATTAAAAAATAATATTGTTAATATCAACTTAAATTTTTCAACAAATTTTTAAGAAGAAAAAACTTATTTTTATTCTTTTATGATCAATAGTATTAATATTTCTCAAACAATATGCAACATAAATTATATTAGACCGGTGCTTAAACTGAAAAATTATATCAATAGTTAAATGTTTAATTAACAAATTTACTAAATAATAACTTTACGATAGCTGGAACTAAAAATTATACAAAATATTAATACATTTAGATATTAACTTGAAAATTGATAATCTGAAATAGTTATAAAAAAAAGTGCAAAATATCGAATACAAATCAAACAAACAAACAAAAAAATCAACTGAATTCTGATTTTTCTATTTAACTATCTAGTTTTGATATGCAAAGTAGTATTAAAAATATAAACAAATGTGAATAAACGATGCAAAATATTCAAGAAAATAAGTATAAACACTTCTTCACTTTATATAATTTTCCAGTTTATAAATATGAAAAACAGTAATAAACACTGATGTATAAAATATCAAATTTATTTTTAAAACGTTACCGAATGTCATCATATTGATCGCTATATAATGCAAGCCATTGCCAAATAAAATCAAACACGTATGAAAACGTGCGGCAAATGTAAATATTGCAAAGAGGATTATGAATCGTTCATTCGAACGAACTGACAGGATTCGGATTTAAGTGAATTCGAAAGAACTCGTTTCTAATGAAGAAGCTGTAAAACCTGCTTCAAGATATGAAGTGCAAAAATTCAGATTATAAACTTCGTCATATTTTCTTTCGTTTTTGATAGATAGAGACTGTATTATATTTACTTATTCAATCAAAATCTCAGGTTATTATTAATATTTCAGACTTTTTTCGGTTTCTCAACCTATCTCCATTAGCGGGCCACTTTTCTACTGTAAAAGATATTCTGATATCTCCTATTTTAGATTAAAAATGTCATACATATAAGAAGATAAAAGTTCAAAAATAAAGCATTAATTAAAGACAAGGGGTGCATTTAGAGCAAATATTTTATTAAGAATGATAGTTATATTAATAAATATTTTAAAGTAAGCAATGTTAGTGTATTAAATTTTTTAAAATGATATTTCCATTTACTTTTTTATAAGTTTATTTCAAATTAAAACATTTCGATATTATTCTTATAAAAATTTGATAAAATTTAAATTAATGATATAATTTTATTTCATTGATTTACTACCATATATCACATCTAAATTATGAAACTACTTTTTAAAAAAGTTATTAATAAACAAGCAATTACTTAGTAACTTTATATTAATGTTTACGGGAATATCATGAATAGAATTTAGTGAAATATTTATTAAATTATCTTTAAAATGCATTGCTTTACTTATTGTTATTGATAAAAATATTTATAATATATATATAGCTTCACATTTGGTAACATCATTAAAAAAATCTTGTCATCGGATTCGAAGCCGATGAAGTAGCCAATTTGTGATTCCGGATCTACGACAGAAACGAACCCTTCGTCAAAATGTAGTTTTGGTTTTGATGTGGTTTTTCTGCGAAAATTCTTGCGTAACATTTGTGAGAATCAGTGCCTCTTTTATATCAATGGGCGCATAATATGATGCGTTTGTTTGACTTTTACATATATCTGACCTAATGGAATAAGGTACTCTTATATAATTATTTCAGTAGATTAGCGTTTCGATGAAAATTGCGTGTTAAAGAATGATCAGTTTAAAAAGCTATCATACTTGATTGCCATTTTTTATGATATTTGTTCTCTGCCCGGTTTTGATATAACTTCAATGTATTGTACTTTATGGTGGTGGCATGCTGAGTATTTGTAGTCATGAAAGTTGTTTTTTCATATCTAATCATTCACTTACTTCAAGGTTCCCTCAATGACTTTTTTTCTTTTTGTTTCTTCACTTGCTAAAAAATAATTAAAGTCAATAAGATTAGAAGATTAGAACGATTTCTTTACAAATCGTTTTTAAATACATGTTTTAAAAACTTTTTGATGAAATATGTGTGAAACTATTGACTTCCTATCCCTACTGATGTTATAAAAATTTTATTTCTTAAATATTATCTCTAGATTATATTAACCATCGTTTGCAAACAGATAGTTCCTCGTGACTTATGGTTATTAAATGTCTTGTTAAGTATTTTACAGAAACTTGTTTTTCAGCTCTTACGACAAAAATTTTAAAACTTCAATACTACAAAATATTTTTCATCTTTCTTTTAATCAACGCAGTTGTGTTTATATTACTATCGTTATCCTTAATTTCATCGATTCTGTTAAAATTTCGTAAAAAATGAATCTATTTTGCTACTTCTAGCTTTTTAGCAATATAATCTCATTTCTAAGTTACAAACTGACTAGCCATTATATTACATGCTGTTCATTATAATGCAGATAAATCAACCAATATTTTGTATCTCTGCATGAGTATGGAAAATCTATCAATAATTATTTCTGCACATAAATCTTCTGATAATTTCTTTTTCAATTGAAAGAAGTACTCAAAATTCTAAGTTCCACTCAGACAAAGAATTTTTTTAATTATTCGTAATGAACTTCTGCTTTGATATTGTCCTATCACCGTGCTCTGTAGACAATTTTATAAAATTCATAAATGTTGTCCTTCGTTTTACCATGAAGGCTGTTTGATGCTCAAATTTTTAACATGCATGTTGTACAAGCGCTGGAATTTTCAAAGTTATTGCGATCATTAAAATCGCATTGATTACTTAAATGGGACCAGTTAAGTTTTCATGCCGCTTTGTTTTCCCTTGTAGCCTCTTTTATTTTATTTTTCTTCTCGTATAGAGAAATTAAAGAAATCTTTTAAAAAATTCGAATTTGAAATTCGGTTGAAATTTGGTATACGGTCTTCGTAAAAGTGCAGATTTTTATCAAATTTGGAGTAAAATATATTCAGATAAAGTTCGTCTGTCAACGTTTTCGAATATAAGTTAATATGATAAATACAAAGCGAAACGACATAGATAAATAAAATTAGATGCACAGATTTAATATCTGTGGCTTAGATAGCTGTCAAATTTTGAGCCAATTAAAACAACAGGTTGACTGTCTGTTGATTTATTCTTTCAGAATCAATAAACGCAACAGTTTAAAAATGCAATAATTTAAATATATCAAATTTGGTATGAGAATACAAGTGTAGTTTTGTGTCGAATTCGGGAATTAATCGCCAAGTAATTCACTAAGGATGATTGATAAATTTAGTAAAACTATTGAACGCCAATGCCATATAAAGTGTTCTCTGGCATGACAGGTTTATTAGGAAATATGGAAAAAATGTTTTAGGGATAGAATTCCACTGGTATTTTTTATACTATTAGTTCACACTCTCCCTGTATGTATGTGTATATATATATATATATCTATATATAAATAATATAATATAAAATCATGTCAGAACATGATGTTGCTTTGGGAATGAGTTTTTGGAGTAAAAAAACACTGTAGGTGGAAAATTAAAAAAAAAATATTATCTGCACGAGCATCTCAAAAAATCAAATTTCAATAATATGATTTTCAGAATAATAAAAATCTGTGGTCTAGCTTTGTTCACTATCTATAGTTTTTATGCTGAGAATAAAGAATAACACTTTTATTATTCTTCACCCCCGATAAGTTTTGAGGAGACCTCCGCTTTTTGGTTTTAAAAGAAAAAAAAATGATCACGTAAATCTCCTTCATTTTGTATTTGATGAAACATATAGCTCTGGATGAAATATCAGATCAGTCAAAAGTAGTTAAGTAATAATTCATTTTCCGATATAGAATTGCTTTCTATAATCATTAAGGTTTGTCCCATTACATAAGATTGTATAATCCAAAACAAATCTAAAGAAAATATTTTAGCTCTTGCAAAAGCCTTCAAAAATCCTTTGACTTCACACTCGCAGTCGAAGATTAAGATAGTGTGGAAAAACAGACAATAAGGACGCCTCTTGCATTTATTAATATATTATCAGCCTCTACGGATTAAGGCTCCTAGGGCAATCCAAATCTAGAGGCCCTTCACTCTCGAAAACTTCCAAAACCATATATATATATATATAGTACGAGTATTTATAATGAACAAATTTTAACAAACTTAGACGGCAAAATGCTAAATTGGAAAACACTTTCTGAAAAAAGGGTTACAGCATATCGTGTCTAAAAAAACTATGCAATTGAAATTTAAAAGGAGTTTCAGGCAAGAAGGTTAAAGAAAAAGGTCAAATTTTCCTTAATATAAACTGAAAAGCATTTAATCATAAAACCGGACATTTTTACAAATTAAAAAGAACCACATTTTATGTAGAATTAGAAAATAATATAAAATTTAAAAAATAGTGATTATTTAGGAATGCTACTATAATGATGTTTCAAAGTTAATCTAAAGAATACTTGATTTTAATTGGAATAAGATATATCTTGGACTTTATAATTAAATTAAAGATAAAATAAAATAATTTTTAAATTATCTCCGAAAAATATCTCAAAGGCTCAGAGGCACTACGCTATTGCTACTTTATCCAATTAACAATCCTACGTTGCTAATTTAACTCGTGTTATTCTTTAGTTAGCTTATAAGAACATGATTCAATTCACAAACGAAGAATGATGCTGAATCTACAAAACGATTAATTTAAATATATACATGTGCAAAATATCGTCTGCATTAATTTTTCGAAATAGTTTCACCTGTAGCCAACATCCGGGACATCTTTCATTTCTATTATCGTTTGTAAATAGAAGACTACCGATAGCAAAGTTAGAAACTATAAAATGAAAGATTATTACAATCTCTTTCCATAAATAAGCTGACTTCAGATAACGTTAAAAGTTTAACAGAAATTTTTTATTTATTTATTTGACTGCTGAGGAGGATGTTTCCTATAAAGAGATATAATAACAATTTAAAAAGATCCAGGAAATGCTGTGAAAAGGTCTTTACTGTGAACAACATTTCTACTAAGAGAAATAAACAGTTAGGAAATCTATCAAATAATGAAGAAATAAAAATGAAAGTACCATAATAGGTTGTCGAAATGCATTTTGAGGTATAATTTCAAGTTTGGAGTGGGTGAAAATGATTTCTAATAAAGAATTTTTTGAAAGATCGTATCGTTAAAAACTTAATTTGTTTTTCATGCTTCAAAGATTTGGGGAAGATGTAAATAGATTCACTTATGATGAACGGAGAAAGTTATTTTCTGATAGTATCTTAAAATAACGAATTTAATCGTGGAAGGAAAAATTTTGATTTCTAATTTTATTCTCAAAATGAAATTCTATTACGAAATCTCCGAACTATCACAAAATCTTATAACGCGATAGTTTATCTAAAGAGAGTTTTATAAAAGACTCAGGTGTTTGCAAAAAATTGAAAATGTCTTGAATTTTTTTTAAAATTGCAGTGGCTCCGGAAATCCTAAATATTTTGCGGGTCAATTTTTTTTCAAATTTTGTTTCATAGTTTATAAAAACCTTTAAAATACAGTGGCATGTATTGATGTTAATGACACAATGTTATTTTTAAATAGCAGTATGCTTTCTGCCAATACTTTGCTACTTGTGAAACATTATTCAAAATTCAATTAATAGTTTTCGAAATATATTTATATATCTTGTTCAAATTTTCATTCGCTAATAAAACACTTTTTATTCATCCGCTCATGTTCAAATCTACTTTTTTAAACTTGCAGAGGATGACACTCGATGTTAATACAGTTTTTCAAATATTAAATTTCGAAATATGAATATACATTTTGTTCAAATTTTCAATCGTTAATAAAATACTTTTTATTCATCCACTCAAATTCATGTACAATTTTTAAAACTTGTAGTGGATGACATTCGATATTAAAACAGGTTTTTTAAATATTAATTTATTCATTAAATGTAATTAATTTTTAATACTTTGAATAGAGTTTGAGCAGTTTGTAATGAGAATTGAAATCAACTGGCAGTAGCTCAATCGGTAAAAGGCAAGGATTTCTGTTTTTTACGTGAAGATGAAGAATGCAAGTTCAATTTTTGCAAAAATTAATCATTCTATGATAAAATATTTATAATGATCGTAACTATTTAATAAAAAGTAACCAAAATAAAAATTTTCTTAGTTTGCTTAAGTAGGAAGTGACTTAATTATATATATATATATATATATATATATATATATATATATATATATATATATATATATATATATATATATATATATATATATATATATATATTGTTAAGTTTTTAGCGTAGCGGGTTCGGATTGAATGGACTTTAGTTGAGGACAGCACAAACAA
>JAOUZG010013995.1:1668523-1721836 GCA_026289955.1 Argiope argentata | reverse complement strand
GCTTCGAAAAACAATTGGGGTCGTATTTTGTGTGAAAAACTTCAGAGAAATCATTATTTAGTTGAATATGCTTTCTTTTTTGGCAATAATCTGTACCTTAAAATACAGACATTACAATAAGTAAAAGCATGCACAAATAAACATGTACAAATAATATAAAAGAAAAATTAAGTCAATTCCTATTTAAGTCAACAAAGAAGAATTTTATTTTAGTTACTTTTTATTAAATAATTAAAATGAATATAAACAATTGATCAAAAAAACTATTGATTTCGCAATAATTGAACTCGCCTTCTTTATCTTCACATGAAAGATACTGAATCCTTCGCATTTTACCGATTAAACCGCTCAGTGTTGATTTCAACTTTCATTACAAACCACTAAAACTTTATTTAATGTTTTAAAAATTGAATAAATTTAATGAATGAATGAATTTTTAAAAAAAAAAAACTGTATTAACATCAAGTGTCATCCACTACAAGTTTTAACAAACGTATTTGAGATCGAGGGTATGAATAAAAAGTATTTTATTAAGAATTGAAAATTTGAACAAAGTATTTATTTACTGCAGTGAAACCACAAAATTATGCTGAGAGAAATTAAACTTTAATTATTGATTTGTCGGAAACTTATCTCGTGTAGGCTTTGTCTCAGCTTGGAATGTTTTATTACTGTTATTCATTTGGATTTGGATAAACAGCCAGCCATACTGCATCGGAAATGGATCTTGTATAAGATTTCATAGAAATCTACAAATTTGATTTATATAGCTTGGTATAACCACATACCAAATTTCGTTTACATAGCTTGAAGCGTTCTTGAATTATCGTTCTCACAGGCTAACATTAGTCCTAAAATGTATTGTTTTGACTATCTTAAGAATGGAATTTTATCAACTAATCGAACTTTCTGAGGATGAAAGTACTTTTCCTCCCTCCGATACTTCTTATAAGAAATAACGTGAGTGAGGGAGGAGAGGATTCTAACACCAGAAATTTTTTTATTCGGGATCAAATTGGTCCTCAAAGCGTTTCAAACTATGAATGAACCAGTCAAATATAATAACTTCTGATTTTTATTTATGAGTGATTTGTCTCGAACTGTTTTCCTTGGCGAAGGGTGTCCAACGCGAAGGTTAACACGAACCAATAAGCAAGGTTAATATTCGTTGGTCACGCGAAGGGGAAAAATGTTTCAAATCGTCAAAGAAAAGAGTGGTTGTATTAAAAATCAACAATTCACTGAATATTTTTTTCAGAATAATTAAAACTCTACAGCTGAATATAGGTATACATGTGCGCACACGATTTAATAATTCAGAGAATGAGAAAAAATAATCTATGCGTAGTCGTCATGTGTGAGTTTGGTTTCCCATAACATACTCTATAATAGGTACAACTACTATTTTAATTAATCTAATATCAAGCAGTATTTCTTAGTAGGTTTCATGAAACGACTGATTACGAATCGAATCACTGAGAAAATCAGTTGGAGGGGTCTTCAAAAAACTTTCTCGGATACTTTGTAATGAAGATGTTGTCCCAGAAAAGACATTCCATTGACATACAATAGTTGGGAAATATTAATCTTTGACGTAAATTTAGCATTTTTGATTGAATGTTTCATGTGATCCTTGGCGAGTTATTTGGCGATTAATCCCTGGCATGATTTTTAAAATGTAAAAAAAAAAAAATGTTTCAGATGAGTTTTTCCCAACCGATCGAAACAAAAATTTGCCATAGAACTACAATTGAAGTCACAAAATCCCAGGTTTAATTTACCATGTTTAAGTAATTGAGTCTTTGAATTATTGCATTTACATGTTACTGAAAATTTGTTTACTATTATAAAAATAATTTTGCACGATTTTCCTTCAACATTTCTTCACTTATAACAACAAGAAGAAATAATATCATATGCATGTAAAAAAACACTGCATTACTTGATTGCCTCCCCAACGCATCGTAATTATGGCAAATTTAGATAGTATTATATCAGATTATATATACCACCTGTCCTTGAGACGTTATAAATCTTCGAATAAGTAGGCCAAAGATAAGTAAATAATTTAGAACAGAAAAGAAAAATTTTGAATTACACGAGAGACAGTTTAGTTTTTTTTTGAGATTTAGTGACCAATCATTAATGCTTAGGAAAAATACAATTTTATTTGTTGATTTTTGAAGTGGCAGTCTTAAACTACAATTTTTTTTATCTTCGAAAATATGAAGTTTTGAATGGCAATTCAAAGAATCGCGTTTCTTCAGTCAAGAAAGATATTTTCTCCTCTTCCAAACCATTTTTTGACTTTTGATGTGTGTGCAGTCACATTCCGAGTATTGTTTAAAAATATAGGTAACCTGAAAAAGAAATTCGAAGTTCCATAAATATCTTCCTCTGCGTTATCAAAAGACGTCTGTCAACACGGAATTCTCTAAATTTATCACTCCAAACAATGGAAATGTCCATGTCGGCAAGGAACGTGAATGTCAATAGCAGAAGTCTGCTTCATTTTCTCCTTGAAGCTCAAAGTTTTATGTCAGAATCAAGAATTTTATGTGCGTTTGTTTAGAAATTCTATTTATATTTTTAATCAATTTAAGTAGCAATGATATTCCGGGAATAATTCAAGGTTTTTCGTCAAATATTTGCATCAGAAAGAATTTTGAAACTATTTTCAAATTCAAAAAGCAAATAAACTATTATATGGACGACATTGTTTTAATTTTGGCAGCATTTTCATTGCATTTCCATAAATTCTAACAGAAATATCGGAAAGAAAATTTCTTTTATTGATTTACAATAAAATGCAAACGATTTTTATTGTTTCGTATATGTTTTTATGAATTCATTCAGTATTTTAATCAGAATTGAATTATACATAAATTAAAAGAATTAATTTTTTAACTGAATAAGTAGTTTGAAGAAAGAAATCAAATTGTGCACAAATATACAAAACAAAACCAATAAGTGTTCATTATGCGGCACATTGATATAAAAAATCTTACATAAAAGTTGGTTTTAAAAAATATAATTAAGAAAACGTTTTCTTTCTTCAATTTATTTATTTTTCCCGAAAATAAATAATTTTGGATTTCTGCTTTTTTTAAAAAAAAAATAGCTGGTTCAATTATCAACGGAGGGATTTCAAAACAATGAAGGGTTATTTATAATTATTTAAAATAATATTTCCTTTTCTTTGTATTCTTACTTAATTGCTTAATTACTCTTATTACTTAATATTACTCTTAGTACATTTACTTAATAATGCAGCTTGTCTATCCTATTAATGTTATTAATAACATCTTATAAACCAACTTTGAAGAAACTGAATCCTACGACAACTAAATTTTTTTTAACTAGACGCCTCTGGCGATCAGTTGGCTTGCCATGAAAAAAAATTAATAAAAAAATTTAAATTAAATATTTTGCATAACTATGCCTTAGTAACTTCCTTAATAAAATATTTTTAATTTTCAATTTCTGGTAGACACTTAACTTTTATTTTTATAGAAGTTTATTAAAATATTTATTAAATTAATTAATTATAATATTGAAATATTAATTATAGGTTTAGCTGGATATATAATTTTTACACATAAATAACTTGTCATGAAAAATAATAATTTTTAATATATTTATCATTATTATTCCTATAATAGTAATAGAATTAGTAGTAGTAATAATAGAATATTATTGCTCCTATCATAGTATAATGATATAATTCATTTGTAAGAATTATTAACTAATAATAATTTGTTAATTTCAAGAAAATTTTTCAAGAATTTATTATTCTGTTTTCTGTATATGTAATTGCCAAATTTTCATTCCATATTTTTATACATCCATTAATAATCACATGAAAAAGGATCCATATTTTAAATTGGGTATACTTTGACGTTTCTTTATAAACATTCCTTATATTGAACGCTACTCAACATGATATATTGATTATTTTGGGGGAAAATTAGTATAAAATGCGTGTATTATGAGTAAAACGGAAAGAAAATCTGAATTTCACTCCAACAATGAAGTATATTATTCTAAAACAAGCTTAAAAGGTTTCTTAAAATTGTTTAAAAATAGAAAAAAAACTTAAACTCGCCCAAAATTAGTATCATTAAAAAGATAGTTTTCAGATTTTTAAAACGGAGCAAAAATCATTTTTTTTTCACTGCTGTACTTCCGGAAATTATCGTGGAAAAATTACAATTTTTTTTTTAATGTTTTAATGAAAATTTTAATTATTTTTTTTAAATCTCAGGGAGTTGCATATTTCTATTCTCTAAAGTACAGAACTCTTTGTATAACATTCTAAGTTTAATAACTCTTTGTCAAATTACCATACTCATAGAGACAGTGGCGGACTTTCCAAAATTCAGATATCTAGAACCCCAGGGGGGGATGGAATTCACAGAGAGTTCGATTTTAAAAAGTGTCAGCTTAGTTGCTAATAGCTGAATTTGTACAAAAAAAAAGATATAAATTACGTAAATTATAAAATATCAGGACCAATGTGTTTTTGCGCTGAATTATAAATAATGACTATTTAACTAATGAATTCCCCCACTTAACGTATTGAAATATTAATTTTCCATTTAGCTGATTTTATTATTTTTGATACACAAATAACTCGTTCTGTAAAATAATAATTTTGAACGCTATATTTTTAAGATAATTATTTTAGTACAATC
This sequence comes from Argiope argentata, assembly GCA_026289955.1. Lineage (NCBI taxonomy): Eukaryota > Metazoa > Arthropoda > Arachnida > Araneae > Araneidae > Argiope > Argiope argentata. The sequence goes on along the minus strand of JAOUZG010013995.1, from coordinate 1,717,142 downwards.
GCTCATAATAGCAGAATATTTTTACTTGCAGAAACGATAATCATTAGTTAATAATTGTGACACTTTTTTAAAGAATTTTGTTATTTAATTTTTTTTTCTTATATAATGTAAAAAAATGAATCAATAGAAAAATATTTTTTTTCATTTACTTATTAAATAAAAAAAATTTAATTAAATATTGTTAAAAGTAAAACTTTATTGTAATATGAAATGAAACCGAATGGTATACTACTTTGAAACCACAAAATTCATAAATTCGACAATTTTTTAAATAATTTCTATTTTTCTTTAATTACAACTTAGACAAAAAAATGTTTAGACGAAAGTTGAGAAATATGTGTAGAAAATGCGTATATGGTATTGGTTACAAATGAAACATAATATTATTCCGAAAGTTCTCACAAGAACGATGCGAAGATGCAGACTTTATAGTCTACAAAAACGTGTATTAAATACACGCAACATAATCTACAAATACGCAACAAATTAATTCTATTTAATACGATAACTTCAGGTAAAAACAAAGCTATAGAACGCACACCAAAAAGAAAAGACGCTATCTCACGCTGATGTAACTAACGTAGCTCATTCTTCGAACTGATGTTATTCTCCTCCTTTAGCGGCCTTATTTTGTCTCTATCACACCTGTATCACCAAATTAGACAAATATGGAGATCTTCCATTGGAAATCCTTTTAGAATAACGGTCTTTTCTAGCTGATTTTATGCAATTAAACTATTTATAAATATTCACAATATTTATACAAAAACTCATATATATTTATAATATTTACATCTAATTTACACGAAATTTATAACAATATAATGTAAAAAAGATTTTGCATGTATTTCAACTACATTAAATACCATTTTGAAACAAATTACATTCTGAAAACTCATAAATGTGTCAAATTTTACCCATGCACACGTTTCTTCAATAATAATCGAATTTTATTTTTAAATCACATAAAATAAAGTTTTTATGCAAAAAAATCTAGAATGCTACGTTTTTATTTCTTAACTGCATGACTCCTCAATCCTATCTGATAGCGCAATATAAGTAAAAATCGTCAGCTCTGAATTTTTTATTTAACATTTCGTGTTCTCATTTTGCAATAATATTCTACTGGTTTATTTTCTCTATTTATTACTGACCTTCCATTTCTTAATGAATCGCATTTAAAAGGAAAATCCGAATTCGATAGTTAACGTAAGCATAGTGTTCAGAGATGACACAATAAGATATTTTGATAGCGAAAACAAATGATCGTATTGCGTTTTTCCGAGAAATTACTATTATTTCAAAGGTATGGGGAAAAATGATGAAAGGAATCCTCTCTGTATCCGAACGTTTAACATGAGCAGGCTTTCTATGCATTTTTTCATGGAATTCATTTCTTTCTCTTTTTTTTCTCAATAGAATAAAGTTTGATTATGAAAATTTTAGGAATTGTGTTGGTAAATATTTTGATGAAAGGAAATTTGATAACATTGAACGCTTTTTTTCGTTACAAGCAATTTTTCTTTAAAGAGGCAAATAGAATTGCAAATAAACTATTCTTAAATAGAAATATTTTAAAATCAATTCATGCTCACTTAATATACGTTAAATATATTGTTCCACGCAAGTTGCAAAGCTTGCATAATCTTCAAAATTTAAAATGGAAGACGACTTAGTGGTAGATTTAGATATTTTGAGGTAGTACTCTTTTAATGAAAGGGATCATCTAATTTCATATTTCAGCCGAATAATGAATTATTCTACGTTAAAATTTTTATTTTATCAATTTTATGACTAATTTTTTTCTTTTATACATCTATAGTGTCCACCATCTTCGGTTCCATAGATATCTCAACAACAAGCGAGTATAATGAAATGTTAAGTAACTTTTATCTAGTGGTCTGGTTACTCGGTTACGAATCCTCATGATGCGAATTCGGCCCTTGACCTTCAATATCCATAATGTTGATTCACGACCTAAATTAAACAGCTTTCTGCAGCTGCAGTGGCGCCCTCTGCCGTCAGCAAAAGTCATTAAGTTGCATTAGATACAACAGCCAACGTCACTATCGTCAGCACCAACAACTCACATACGCTCTAACATCGTTCGTCTCACCGCCGACTCACTGGTGGGAGAGTATGTGGTGACAGCTTCATAAGCCAGGTGACATCCACCGGACTGGAGTGATCTCTTTTGTCTGGTAACTCGGCTAAGTCCAGTTACTAAGTTATGAACCCTAAAGTTACGAGTTCGTTCTTACCATTCACCCACAAAGCAAAAAATTAGGTAATTTAAAATTTGGTACAGAAGTTCAGTGTTTGAAGTGTATATATATTTTTTGAAATTTTGAACCAAATCTGTCAACACTTTTTCGGTTAGTACTTTCGCATACATGTAATGGCAATAACCCGAAATCGCGGTGACTTTAAATATATGAAATCTGTTATGTGATTTTGTGATTTCAATTTTGGTTTCAATTAATAGAAAAAAAAGCATTTTTAAAACAGAAAATTCAATTTTTCAGTACTGTTGTTGTTTCTTATGACACTTGCCATGGACAAGTCCCCCGCTGATACAGCAGCAGATTTAAGCCGAAAGGAGCGTCTCTTGTTTTTGAAGTAGCGCCAACTAGGGCCGAGAGTACGACTTAGCTACACACTCATCACATTCACTTGCACAGCCCCTTTTTACTGGAGGGCACAGTCACACATCTCACAGATAGCACATAGTTGAACAACCATGCCTGAACCGGAACCCGGGACTCCCAGAACACGAGGAAGACACGCTACCTCTATGCCAGAAAGCCGGCATTTTTCAGTACTTGTTACCAAATACCAAAAATGAATCACCAAAAAGATTCGCCAAGTAAAAAAAAGGCCAAATTTATATCAAATATCAATATTTTTTTATTATTGTTCGCCCATACCATGCAAGACATTCACGGTCTTACTTAAAATGCACAATTTTACTGGCGAGTGGAGGGAGATAACATTTTTATTAAAGAGTGCGTGAGAACAGTTTGGTTAGACAACTTTCATTGGTTTATGGGGACTTTTATGGTTATACGGCATCAATTTAGTTACATTAAGAACTCGTTTTGAAGAAACAAATGAGCTATTTTTTGGATGGGCCTGGTAGTTTTGAAATAAAATAATCACTATTGACCAGTTTGAATAACGCACTATTTTTTCTAGTCTGCCCCCCCCTTTATATATTAGATTTAACACTACCACCTTTATCCTAATAATGCACATTCTCTACTTATGGGACATATTTGGAAACGTTTTTTTATATCCGTGAAATTATGAATGTAAAGCAATAGCATCTATAGCGATAGTTTGTTTTGCATCCTACACCCATAATTTAAAACAGAAACTGACCAATTAGTACAAAACTTGGGGTCGGTTTAGAAATGTGAGAGTTAAGTATGGTCACAACGCTTTTCATATTACAAGCGTTAAAGATGGCCGTAGAGTAGTGTGAAAGGTTGGCGGACGGACAGAAGTGCCCGATTTTTTCAGATTCTCTGTCAGTTCTATAAGCTATTCAATCATTTAACAATTGTAATAGGGACATATGGACGATAAATGAAAAGATAAGAAAAGTAAAACTTAACAAGTGGATAGAGTTGAGTTGGATTAAGGCCCATATTGAGATATATGGCAATGAAAAGGCAGATCAATATGCAAAGATGGCGGCACAGAAAAAGAGTGTGGATATAATTGTCCCCAAATCAAATGGTGTCTTAAAATGGGAATTGTGAGAAGAAATTAAGCTACAATGGTTTGACAGATGGTATATGCCCCCAAAAAAGAAGAGTAACTTACGATTTTGTTTCTAATCCAGAAGTAAAAATAAGAACATACCATCCACTGGTAATTCAAATTATATCAGGACATGGGAGATTCCCTGCATATTTCCAAAGATTTAGAAGAATGCAGGAAAATAAATGCATTTGTGGAGGAATCGGTACTGCTTACCACTATTTAAAAGAATGTACAGAAATCTCCGATCATAGAAAGCATCTGAAAGTTGAAAATAAAGACTTGAGTTTAATACTGATGGTATCAGGTAATATTAGGACTCTGATGGACATGATGTCTAAAATTGTCAGTTTTTTCCCATTTATTTGAAAGTTTGTAGAGGAGGAAGTGGTCAGTTTTTGATCACTTGGAGTTCAATTATCTTGAGAATATCAGTTTGACAGACTCGGTCAATGTAAGTATGGACATTGCTACAGCCCACAGTCGGCCACAACAAATCCTGTCGATACTGCTACGTTCAGTGGTGGCGGGGTGGTCGGCTGTACAGAAGAAGAAGAATGCTTTTCGTATAAATAAATGCATATAATAACTTCATCCATCAGTGTGGTTAAAAAAATATAAATAAATTCAATGATTTAATGCAATATTTTTTCAGTTTTGGTGGTAATCGCTCATGACGTAAGTATTTAATTTCCAATGAAGCATTATTTTTATAATTCTCAAAATTTGTCAATAATTTTCGACGACTGTATGCTAAATTTTGTTTATCTTGTCCCTTGCTTTGTTGAATTTATGTGTTCACATTCACTCAACAAACAGACACATTTTTTTTCTTTCGGACTGAGGCATATATTGAACATCCAAATCCAACAGAATATCAAGATCAAATTTTTCATGATTACTTAATGCTCTATACATATACATGCGTCTTATTCGAGAAAGAAGGGAAAAACAAAATAAAAACGAACTTTTTATTTCCCAAACGGACAAAACAAATACAGCAGCTGCTTCGTTTATTTTTGTTTACACAGATGTCGTCTCCTTTAGAATCCGCGTTCATGTGATTTAAACCTGTGTGTCTTCTTGTTTCTTTGCCTTTGCTATGAATTAGCAAGCTCATTAATCGAGATTTTTTTCAATTCCTACTATTAGTTCACACTCCCCCTACATATATATCTTGTTCAAATTTTCAATCGTTAATAAAATATTTTTTATTCATCAACTTTTGTTCAAATACATTTTTTAAAACTTGTAGTGGATGACATTTGATGTCGATGCAGTTTTTTTAAACATTAATTCATTCATTAAATTTAATTCAGTTTTAATACTTTAAAGTTTTAGCAGTTAATAATGAAAATTGAACTCAACTAGCAGTATCTCAATCGGTAAAATGTAAGGATTTCTGAATTTTTCACGGAAAGATGAAGAACGCGAATACAATTCTTACAAAAATCAATAATTTTTTTTGATAAATAATTTATATTAATTGTAATTATTTAATAAAAATTAACTAAAATAAAAAAATTTCTTTGTTCACCTAAGTAGAAATTGACTTAAATTATTTTTTAATGTTATTTTTTTTGTTGTTGTTTTCCTAGAGATAATGGTTTCTCTTTTGTCGATGCCATAATAACTTTTGTAATGCACCTTTTAAGGATTTTCTTCGCTTTTCTAAATTCCATGTAGATACTACCACAAAACAACGAATGAGAAGAAACAGACGAATGAGAAGAAGAGAATACTGAATTTTGATTTTGCATCGTTGTAGGAAGTTTTAAGGATTTTCAAATATATATACCACGTTTTTTTTTTTTTTTTTTTTTTTTTTTTTGTTAAAGCAAGTCCGCATCGAAAATCCAAGGTTTGCAAAAACGTTTTGGCATTGATGCTTTATATCTTTAAAATATATGTTACCAAGAGTTTAATTAATAAAACTTGAAACATTTTTTAAAATTTAATAAAGAGTAGTATAACGGAACTGTGGCAACGTCACCTAGAGGAAACATCAGCGCCACCTAGATCAGTATCCACCTAGGCCATCATAGCCAGTCGACCTCCAGCCAACATAGAGAGAGCGTCTCGATTGAGGATTGTCTTTTGTTTTTCGTAAATGTCTTAATTGTTTTCGTTATGTTGTCCCTTATGTTATATAACTGTTTGTGTATGTGTTTATGTTTAGTAAATGTCTACAAATAAATAATGTTAAAAGCTAGCCGTGGTAGTTATTGAAGACAAACGGTTATAGTAGTAGGTTTATTTTGCTTTTTTCCACATTTAGACTTTAATTAATAATTCACTATTTCTATCTCTATTAATAATAAGGATGAAAGAATTTGTGAGTATGTTGGCGCTCTATAGTCCTGACAATCTAACTTACAGGCAACAAATTTGGCACATATATGCCTTCGAGGGGGGGATGTGCACTTCGGAGAGATTGCCTGAAATTTTAATTAAATAATTATTGATTTAAATTGTTTATTGGCATTTTGTCCCCAATAACTTTCGAAAATATTATTGCTATTATTGAAAAGGAATGTGTACACAGTTTCAAAGTTTTAAAAAATTTCTTTTTCAATTATTTAAATTTAACAGTCATGTTTACTGAATTTTAGCAATTTATTTAAAAATATTTTTTTCCTCATTTCTAATAGTATGTTAGATAGTCACCCTGAATTTCAAACAGTTTTCCTATTTTTATCAATTACCTAATTTCAGAATTTTCTTTCATTGTTAATTTAAAAAAATTTGTTTATTATATGTGTAAATAAAAAAGTGAGGTACTGCAGAATTTGTAAAATAAGCAAATCGTGTCTACTAAATGCATATGTAAGACAATTCTAGTAAAGTATCTTTAATGCATGGGGGTAACATGGATATGAAATATATTGTTGTATATCCTGTTATGAGACCAAGTTACATAAAATATTAAAAGAACTTTTTAGCGAGCATTAGTACTGGCGAACCGGTTGGTCACCAAAGGCGGATAGTTTTAATATAAAATTCTTGATGAATCTCTATATTTCAGTGCTATTTATGTTCAAAATGACTCTTTCAGAATTCTCTTTGAGTCTTCTCAGTCGATCTCCATCTCTATATATAATAATATTTTTTAAACTTTCATTTTCAATTCTTCTAGCTGGCAAACAGAGTTTTAGAGCTAGAACGATTTTGAAATGGGGAGAAAAAAACAAAAACATTGTTGTTTTTTAATATCGTTGCATGCGTAATCAGATAGTTTTGTGGTTGCTTCAAACCGGTTTAAACTGATTAAGGACTTAAATTCATTTAGACAATTCGTAAAAACTCAATAGTTGTAACTTAGTTGGCGATAAATCGCCAAATGTGACAAAGTTCTGCATTATTTTCTAATGACCCCAAGAGCAAAAAATATGGATGTCTCAAAAGCTATAAATTGCCAATTAATTGCCCACGCGTTTTGAGGCTTCAGAAACCTCAAACCAAAACATCATTATATTATTCTCACATTCTCATTATTAATTTCTTTTTCTTTAACTTATTAACTTTTTTTCTTAGCTTCTTTAATTTATAAAAGAAACTTTAAATATAGAAATAAAAATTTCTTAAATTTTGCTTTAATTCTTTTTTATTCACTAGAATAATAAGTAGAACAAGTATACGTCGTTTTTTTTATTATTTTTTTTCACTATTAATTTCAAACTTTAAATTCTGATACTTTATAAGACTATTTTTCTTTTTGACCAAATCGCTCTTTGCGAAGAATTATCCTTTATAACTAAAATTAAGCTATTCCTATTTTTGTAACTAAAATTTAAAATCTTTTTATATATTTTCAAATAAGACAGAAAATTATCTTTAAATAAGATGGAGACTTGAATTCGATTCTATTGTCCTATTAAATCACTTATATCGTTGTCTTTATTAATAAAATCCGAATAATATAATTAATAAAGTTATGAATGATTAATTTATTAGGCTTTTCATTTGAAGTAGGGATATTTTTTAAAAAGAAATTAATTAATTTAACAATGACTTAGTTTAAACTGAGAATTCAAATTCATTGTTTTTCTTTAATCTATTTTTCCAATATTTCTCTCAGCATTTTCTATATTTATACACCTGCCTGAGGCAAATAAAATAAAAACTTATTAAGTGAAGAATTAGTTCGTGGTATTTCAAGATACAATCGATGTATTTGCCAGATTAAAGATCAATGACCTAGTCAGAAACGATTTCGTTGTAAGTTCGTAAACCATTTGCGGAATTTTCATGAAAGTCAGTTTAATAGTGAACACTTCTTAGAATGAAACACTTCGGGAATATATGTTTTTTTAGCAATTATTAGCTATCAAAACAGGAAAGTAATTACATATAGATGACATCTGTTTCGACCAATGATGACATCTGTTTCGAGATGGAATGAAAATATCAGAAATTCTCAAATAAAAGGGTAAAGAAAATCCAAGAAAATGACAGTATGACTCAAAAGATAATCGTGCATGTGAAAATAAAGAAAGTTGAATGCTCACTCAGTAAATTTCGATAGCAATAATCAAATAATTGCAGATTCATTTCTCAAATGGAAATCTTTTCCACAGAAAAAGAAAACAGGTTAAAAAGAGAATTTCAAAAATTTCTCAGAATTGTTTTAAAATTATTAAAATCTTTTAGCTAAAATAAATCAGTTTAAAATAGGATATTTTTTTTAAAAAATAATATTCCTTCTGTTCAAAATTTTAATATTTATTTTAAAGCGGGATATTTTTTTAAAAAAATAACACTCCCTCTGTTTAAAAATTTAATATACATTTTAAAGTAGGATATTTTTTTAAAAATTATACTCCCTCATTCAAAAATTTAATGTACATTTTAAAGCACGATATTTTTCTCTAAAAAATTATATTCCTTCGGTTCAAAAATTTAATATACAACGTTGGAAATATTTGAAGAAGGCAAACAGCCTGATAACCAAGAAACAAAAAAAGTGATATTTTCTGAAAAATAATTAGATTCAGTCTTGTCTCTTAAAAATAATTAGATTAAGTTTAGTCAGATATTAGATTGCATTTTTTGTCTCCCACGTTAATACTGCATGATATATTTTGTTCCTATCACTGGTAATATAAATGGATTATAGCGTATCATATCAAATCGAATGGAAGAATCATAGAGAAGACTTGAAAACGATAGTTTAAAAGATAAAAGATTTTTTAAAAAGAAATCAAGAATATTTATGGAAAAAATCAGGCTTTTACATATTTTAAGCATGAATTTAAGGAATATTATAACAAAAAAAAAAACTATGAAAGCAATTATGAATACAATTAATATCAGTAAAAGTATTTTAATCTATCTATATTAATAAAAATGCTACTCGAAATGCGTTGCTAAACGCAAAACTGGAGAACGGCTTGATCAATTCGGCTAATTTTAAAAAAATATTTTCGTTAAGACACGAGGATGGTTCTTATGGAGAGAGAAAATTAAAAAACTGCGAGGAAAATAGTTAAAACGACACTTTTCTTACTTTCCCGCCAAAAATCTGCATTTCCTTCCCCCCAGATCAACTGAGTAAGATAGCAGGAAGTAATAAATTATGATTTGTTTAGAAAGAAATGCGCGAAGTCAGTTGGTTTTTATTCATAGATAACGGGATGTTTAAAAAAGAAAGAAAATAGTTGCTTTTATTATTAGTCGGTATGAATATTTAATCTATGCCTGCTCAGTCTGGGCAGGGATGAAAAAAAGTACTAACAAGGGAAAAAAAGCGTTTATAGAAAGAAAAGTAGTGAAGAAAAAAAGGATAGAAATGAAAAGAAGGGTGTGTCACCATTATTTCGTCTGTGCGAGGCATTTTCCAAGCTGTTTTTAAGCTTTTGCATCTCTTGAAAACCAATGGTGTCTTTATTTGTTTAGTGTGTTTACATTTATGAAAATTAGAATCTCCTTATTCTATAAAAACGTAGAATTTTAGACCTTTCCCTCCACCATGTAAGTAAAATATCAATTCCGGGACAATCATTGCTTGGATAAAAAGAGAAAGATGAGTAGTACAATGTACAGAACATCTGAGGAAAATAATACTAAATAATACTATAAATGAATTATATGATTATCAAAATTTGTTCGGTTTAAAAATATTTTGGTGAAAAGCCTGTTATGAAACACAGCTACATAAAATATTATATGAAAATTTTAGCGAGTATTAATACTGGCGAACCGAATGGTCGCCAAAAGCGGCTAGTCCGAAATAAAATTCCTATGTAAATCATTGTTTGGAAAAATGCTAAAGTGCATGTGAATTAATAATCCAGCTAGAAAGACTTATGATTAGTTTTTGCTTCCCTGCTAATCGCGACAAAATCTTGCCAACCTTCCAAAAACATGCCGAAAGTCCGCCATCTTAGATTTTACAATTAATTCTAACAAATGGCTTTTAGGGTAGCAATAAAAAAGTGAATAAGATTACGTTTAGTGAGAAAATAATGTAATTTTGGGAAACGGACATTATTACAAGTCTAATCAATTCAATTATGTGAAGATGAATGTTGAGGGGAAAAGCTAGCTAATATTGTTCAAAAACAGATTCTAACAGTTTAATAGTTTATGATTTACTATATACACTGATAATTTGCTTCAATTAAAATGTAAATATTAAAAAAAAAGAAGTAAAGAAATACATCAATATTGGATTTTACCTATAAATGATATAATGAAAACTATACGAAGAAAGAAAACAATCCTTGCATTTAAATACAGAATTTTTTGAAGACGTAATTGAAATATTAACATTCTTCTTCGGCTTGCAAGAAATAGATTTAGATTATTTCGGGTTAATTTAAAAGAAGGCCTAGAAAAAGTAAAACCATAAGTTATATTTTAAAAAAAGGCGGTATTTGTAAAGAAATGTCCAAATAAATTTCTTATATTATCTTTTGGAAACCCTTTCGTTTATCGTGATGTTGAAAATAAATTCTGTTTAAAAAATTGAAAGAATAAAAATAGCAGAAAAAAACTGCACCAAAATATCAAATTCTAAGAAATAATGAAAAGACGTCATAGGAAAATATGTTTAAATTTTAGAGGGTTTAAGTTTTTTTAGAGTTAAAAGAAGTGGAATTAACTACAATGAACACTGACATTTGCATACATAATTAAAACTTAATAATATAACAAAATTATAGAATAATTAATAAAATATAGACGTATGATTAATAAATCATAGGTATTTAGAAAATTAAAAAACGTAATTCTAATTTTCCTAGTTACTTTTTGGCATAATAAAAGAAGTTTGAATTATAAAAAAGGAATCAAGTCCAAAGCAAGACAGAAACTAATAAGTTATTTTTAAACGCGATAATGATCTAGCGGACTTAGCGATGAATTTCCCTATAAATTTCGTGAAATCCCAGTAATTCAATTTGACCTCGTCTGCTGATGAGCATCACGTGAAATCTAAACAATTTTGCACGGGAGTTTGTCCTTGATTTGTGGTCACATTCAAACACCTGTAAGTCACTTTTAAAGAATTACTCAGCCCCTTTTATAATTATGTTTCCTAGAATTCTCAGAAAGAGTTCCATACAATACAAACAGGAAGATGTATGCATTATAATTATCTGTTTTCATACAAAGAATATCAGAAAATGACATCTCTCCTTTTAGAAAAATTTTAAGAAGATAGTATCTATGTAAGCAAAGGAATAATTCTTAAATAATCCTTACTTTGTAGAAATATTAATTTTTACCAATATTGCTATGAAGCATAAAAAGAAGCTTTTGTTAAAAATCCTGTTAATTATTGAACAGCTTATTTTTATTAATTTGTAAATACCATATTATGCAAATTCGGATTTAAAATATAGAAAAGATCATTTTGTCTTTACTGGTGTCATTCCTATTGAATTATAAATATTCTAACATTTTTTATTTTAATTTATGTTATTTTCTGCTTTATTACTTGAAATGTTTAATTAAATTTTGAATTATTCTTTAAACATAATTAATAACAAATGGTTTTTTAATAGTGTAATAACAAGAAAGATATTTAAAAATATTTTTGGAACAATTAATATTCTCTTTTCGATTAAAAAATAAAATTATTAATGACATGAAAATTGTGAGTGTTAGAATGCTTAATAAAGATGTAATCTTTTCTTTAAACATTCTAAATAATAAGAATAAATAAATTGTGGGCTTTCATTGGGTAATATTTACTTCTCACAGCTGTCGACAGCTGATGAGGCACGATTTTAAAAAATGGCATAAATGTCATCAAAAAGTATATTAAGTAAAATATCATTGAAGTATTTCTTAAACTTTCATGCTAAAGTATTTTAATATCCATAATCAAATAAAGGATATTTCTAATTTATGTTTTTGTTGCCTTTGTTTTAAAAAAAAGTCGAAATATTTTCTTAATTTTATTTACAATTAAACAGTTCGTATCTAAAAAGAAATCAGATAAACTAGCTTCCTTTATAAAAAAACTAATTTCTAAATAATTTTACTTTCGAATTTTACCTACGTATAAAATAAAGCTACCCTTTGGCTAAATGATGATATTTACTATTTTACTTCAGAATCTCAAACCTATCATTTTTTAATTAAAATACTTCGCTGTGGGTGATATGCAATTTGAAAGAGAAGTGCTTTTCTAGAATTCTTTGTTAGGCGCGGTAATGTGTAAGCCATTTTTTTTCTGTTGCTGTTATTCACTTATTTTTGTGAAAATTAATATTTTGTTTTAATTCGAAACTTGCATATAATGTCAATATATTGATTTATAAAAAAACAGCACCTCCTCTTTCCCCCCCCCTTCTATTTTGGTTACATCAATTACCAAATATTTCTGCTTCCAGAAAAATACGAAATCAGCCATTAAAGAGATGATATAAAATAAACAGAAAAGTTTTCAAGTTTCCCAGTACCAAAATTACGCAGCTGAAATAATGAATTGTTATCATAGAATTGAACAGCTAGCGATTACGAAAGCTGACGGCAATTGCTTTTCATTCTATTTCGGTATGAATTTAATTGGGTTAGCGAATTTTGTTTGCCAATCAATTTACATGGAAAAGATTGAAATGTGAGAAAAATAATTTATGACCGCAATCTGGATTTCATATTCTAAAATAGTTTTTTACTTAAAAAATATGGAAAACTTTTCTGTGTTAAACAACTGCTGATTTTATTTTAGATGATTCAGATCATTCTAATTTTTCTGAAAATTAGGTTTTATAAAGTAATAAACTAATAAATTATTTACAAATGCACAGAGAAGACATCTCGATGAAAGGAATATTATTATTTTTAATTCTACAATCAATCAATCTACTTTTAGATTTAATATTGATACTTTCTGTGAGAAGATAAAAAGTATATACATACACACTCGCTCAAATAATTGAGAGTACACCTTACTTTAACTTGATCAATCGGACATTCAATACAAATTACAAAATAACTAGAAATACACACATATTTTTATTTTTACACAACAAATGGTTTTAACAAATGGTTTCATTTAAAGTAAAAATAAAGAAAAATCAACGAAAAACCTCTAAACTGAAAAATATCAGAAGCATATAAGTTTCATTTTCAATTTTTCCAGCTGGCAAACAAAGTTTTGAATTTCGACTGTTTTTGAGATGAAATTATAGCAATGATGTGATAGTTCTACGTCAAATTTTTAAAAACACATCTTCTGTCAAAGAAGCATTAGTAATAATAAAGCAATACTGTCAAAAGCGGGTCAACCTTTTAAGAATGCATCTGCTTTCATACATACTAATAATACAAAACTGATATAAGTCAGTAAAAAATATAAGCGATTAAAAAATGTTGATGAATAGCGCCAATTATGCTTTATTTACTGCTTACACGATTTCAAGCTTCAATTAGTCAACACCCCCAAACGAAAACAACATCATGTTCTCACATGATAAAAAAATTCCAAAAATAGTAGTCTTTTCGAGACATCAATGCATTTCAATGCCAGGTTAAGTTGGCATCCAGTTGGATTAGGCAGTAATATTTGCAGCCCATTGAAAAAATGGTAGCGGTTTGAAAGCAGAACTGACATAGTTACAAAAACTTTCTTGTTCATTTCTCACTTGACACTGCGTATTTGAAACTTCTAAATATATTAGCACAGAGCACTATATTGATTAATATGATTAAAGCTTGCACAGAACTTCATTTTATCAAAACTTAGGGGTAAATGTTTTTTAATTTAACACTGAGTACGAAGCAAAGCGTTCAAACTTAACGAAAACGGTTTATTATCTTCAGATACCTAGATAAATGTAAAATTGGTATCTATTCATTGTTGGCTGACAATTGAAATTCGAGATTTACTAAATTGGTAATGGATTTTCAACGATCAGTCGAAGAAACATAAGAATTGGCATACTGAATTATTTTCATGTTGGAACATTTTATTTGCACTTGAAAAATGGGACTCATTTTTGTAAAAATTCGAATTACTGACATTCACTCTTTGGTTAGTTAAATAGTAATAGCTAGAAGCAAAATTTCTTAGACTATTAGCAATGGCTATAAGCAAACACATATTAATTATAATTTGATATTTATTATTTTCATTGCCTTTTAACATTTCTATAATAAGTAGAAGGGGTCTCCACAAAACCTTCTCGTACATTCTCTAATAAAGTGTGTTATGTGCTTCGTGTTATGTAAATAGTTATTAATAACACAATTTCAAGAACATAACATTTCATTCATTTTTATAGGATTTATTTGACAACTGCAGACTGCAAATTTTAACAACTATACAAGCGACGCCAGATTTGAATCTGAGCGCAAAACATTTTTTACAAGCAGTTAAGTAATCGAACAGTTAAGATATTATAACCGTGCGTTAATAGAAAATATATTTAAAAAGAAAATACAATAAACATCTTATGAAAGAATATTTGCTGTAAAAATTAATAATTATTATTTCAGTAAATATTATAAAGAATTTACAATTTTCTAATTATTATATTAATATTATTAAAATTGCTAGATCATAAAATATTAGTGGCAGCAAAATTAACATGCCGTTACAAGTGAATTTGTGTTTTGATGCATTTTTTCCAGATTTATTGTAACCAAAATTTCACGCAAAGCTATAATTGTAGTCACAAAATGCCCATACCAAATTTGATATATGTAGGGCGTTGCGTTTTTCAATGATGACCTTTACATGTTTCAGAAAGTACAGACAGGCAGACAATCAACCACATGTTGGATAGGGCACAAAACTTGACAAGTGTCTGTCTTCTCTTACATACGCATGCCGAATTTTAACCGTTTGTCTTTCTTCGTTTTAGAATAATCGTGTTAGCTTATATTTGAATAGCTGGACAGACGGACTTCCTCTGATCAGATTTTACTCACTATTTGATTGAAATCTGCACATTTGGTGTAAAGACTATATCAAATTTTGTGCATTTATTTCAAGGTTTTTTTTTAGTTATCTTTATCCCGGACCGAGGGATATTTTCCAAAAATCCGTTTTTCGTACTCACGGAAGTCTAAAACGCAAAGATTGGTTAAAATCTGGAGTTCTAGTTTTTCAATTATTGCTATAACTTCTCTATAGAACTATGTATAAAAGGAAGTAAAAAGTGAAGCTTTTATTTCGTGCGGTCAGAGGCATTTCCTGACATTTGCGTTTATTTGAGTATAATTTTTCAGTATTCCAACATCTGATTTTGTTTCTTTTCGTTATATATCTCCTCCCCCTGTATTTATTTAATATTAGCCATTTTTAGCGATCAGCTGATTCATCGGAATGATTGGTGATGTAAAATTACGATTAAATCTTCGCAGGTAACTTAATCACTTTCTCGCAAAGTATTTTTTAAAGTTTTGACAGCTGTGTAACTTTTTTTAAGAAACCTTGCAATTTATGTTCATTTTTTATGCGCCTCTATAATTTTGGATCCATTTTAATTAAAATTTGAATTTTAGTTTTGAAAGAAGAAGAATTCAAAAACAATCCAGCATGCTCGATAGTATGAGCAGAAAGAAAAAAAATAGTTCAACAAAATCAATGTTACAAAATTTTGTATTACAAAATATATTCCATGACTTACAATATATATCAGTGATTATTCAATTAACATTGTTCCAAATCAATAAAAAAAATTTTTTTTTTCAGTAATAAGAAAGCAAAATGTCCGTATTTAAAGAATGATAATAAAAAGCTATTTAAAACTGTGAACCTAAAAAGAAAAGCCATTATTAATTACTTTTGAAATTAAATATTAGCTGTAACTGCCACAGTATACAAAAAATAATTTAATAAGTTTTTAACAGAAATTTGTCTGGTATTAAAGAAAAAAAGTCCCATCTTTATAGTTTATTGTGAAGAATGATTTTGATAAGTGATAAATTATAATAATAAAAACCGATTCAGACTGCAAAATCTACATAAAGTATTTTTTTAAAAAGTTAATTGAATGTAAAGAATTTCACTACAAAATTGATATAATTAAAAATACAATATTAAGCTTTTATAAATGATTAAAAAATTATTTTCTTGCAAGAATATTTTAATAAATTATTGTGGAAATTTTGCCTAAATTTTAGTTAGTTAAATTTTCAAAAATTCCTTTCGAAGTATACATTCCTACCTTTTAAAATATATATGCGCCAATTTTAGCAACTATTTAAAGTGGTCTGGCCTGTAGAGCACCAACTTTCACAGAAACACACAAATACAATCTCTATAATTAGTAATAAAGACTTTTTTTAAAAATGCTTCAAATAAATCATATTACACTATTTATAAAATTGAAAAAGTTATTTTTTTCCCAAATGATATTCTGATTAAAAAATCGATATAGAAACTTTTTCCTGTTTTTATAATCAATAACTCGTGAAATGAAAAATTTCTGTTGAGAAAAAAATCAATTAAGTAACCTGGAAATAAAGTTAAACATAATTTAACTACTTACGTAAATTTTTTTCCACTGGAATGCTTCCAGCATAAGTCACCAAAAAGTCCAGCAAAAAGCACAATGTCCAAGACCAAATTACTCCCATGGCATCAAAACAATAACTTTTACTCTTTAAAAAAAATTATTCTCTTAAATCCAAGGCGCTCAAACTTTTCCCTGTGCTCACACAATGTGTTCACGAAACAAGAGGAAGCGTCATCTTTATCTAAAATCAGTCACCTAAGCGTCACAAAATGCAATTCTTCTTTCAGACCAGATCGCTAGAAGTGCACGATTCGGAACTGAAAGTTCTTATGACTCCGTCACGAGCACCTGCGCCAAAATTTTATGGCACATGCGTCAACAGTTGGTGGTATTGCGTGTAAGTTCCCGCTAGAAGTATTTTTTTTTTTTTCTTTTTTAAATTTAGATAGCTGTGTTTGGATGCACATCCGTCTCGTCATTATTCGAGGGCAGCTGTTTTCCTTTTTGCTAATGTAAACAAACTTAAAATCTTTTTGCATATTTTCATAATAACGACACAATTTCTGAATTTTTGATGTGATGCTCATTTTTTTAGAAATATTATTTTCCCCGTAAAGCAATGCGGAACTTAGCATTAATTAGAGGAAAAAGTGGAAGGTATTTGTCAAAAAATTAACTTATTGTTCATAATTTGAATATTTTTGGTATTTATTTTGCTATTTTTTTTTAAACCCGTAATATTTTCGTAGATGAATATTCCATAAAAACATGAAATATTGTTTTAAAATTCTCAATTAAATGGTATTAATTTCAACAAGAAATGATAATGTTAAAGAATGGAATAAACATTATCTGCATAAATAAAGAAGTTTTAAATCCAATAATAAACTGACAAAATGCAATTGGAAACCGACTGCGATGTACGAAGGTTAAGATACAGCCATTTTCATAAAATATTGCCGACAAAAAAATTCAGATCCTGTATTTTTTTCAAATTAAATTATAACATTTATATATAGATATACAGCTTGTAAAGCCAGCACAGCTTTGTTTACTAAACAAACCATTCAGAAGCATGTTTTTTAAAAAATAAATCAAAAATCCACAATATAATAATAGGTTTTTAATTGTGTAATTTCTTTAAAAATTTAAAAATAAAATTTAGAAAAAATTAACAATATTTTATCAGCATATCTATTTTGAAAAATACTATTATGCAGAATAACAATTTTTGCCAAAATGTTTATATGTTTTATTCATCAACGTATAGAATTATTAAAAAAAATTTTCGATGATAGTGTTATACTTCCTTATAAATTAAGGAAAGCTGAAGGAAAAATTACGTGGGAAATCCAATTTTTAACACATCTCGAGTTTGTTGCCAATATGGCGCTCCTAACCAGCATGCTGAATAGTTTTGCTATCAGCCTTATTACTGATTTGTCGATAAATGTTTGGTTTTATCGAGTTTTATGCCGACTACTTTGAACGACTTGGCATTGCTGGCATCTTTGTTGATGCGAAGAGAGAGATTTGAAAAAATTTCCAACTGAAAATATGAACACGATATATAAGATGTTAAAACTTTCTTTGATTGTGTTCTAATTTAAGTGTAATAATTATCACGGTACTTTTCCGTTAGCCGGGCAGCAGCTAAAAATCGCCTGATATTGTAGAATTCCGCCAAATTTCTTTGGCAATTTTCCCCTGCCCCCCCCCCCGGCTGACGGAAATTTACCAAGATCACATAGGCACCATCCATGCAGTAGCTAATTCCACTGCCATTTAAAACATTTGCCATATGAGTACTTTCCAATGTCTAATTCACTTCGCATTAAAGTGAAGATGCAAGAAATAATTCCAGAAAATTTAGATAGATGCTGCTGTCGAGCATGCTTCATAGAATCTGGCATGAAATGGGGTACAGCAACGATATTGCCCATTGACCAAGGTAAGTTGAGTAATTAATATGTGACCTACTAAAATTTTTAATTCTCTTTAAATTTTATATTAATTTTTTTATTATATTTGATCCCTATTTTTATTTATCAAAAAATATAGCTGGCTGTAACAATTTAAGGGTCTTGTATAAACATGCATTCCATAATTAAGTATTATTTATTTTTGAAAATTGAAATCTTTCATCAACACATTTCCCTAAAATATTTTTCAAAAATTCTAATTTTATACTTTTTAAAAAATAATATCCATATATTCTTGCGCGTTTCTTTCATAGCATAAATAGATAATTAATAACCTCTGTTCATTTTTTGGAATTTTTACTTCAATAAATGTTTACGTTTGTAAAAATCTGTAAACATATTTTTTTAACACTGAGGCTAGAGGTTAAATTCTACTTTTTTTCCCTCACATTTAAGGAATATATAAATAAAAAGTATTATAATCAGAAAATCCTGTCAAATTTGTATTCTTTGATAAATATATATAAGAGGACATACCTCTCTGAATCTGAAAAATACATCTTTAGGCTCATTATGTCTGTTTGTCTGTCTACTTGTGAACATGATAAATAAAAAACAATTTGAGCGAGACGACTGAATTTTGGTGTATGGAAGCACCGCTAAATTTACAAATTTCTATCTTTGAACGAAATTCATACAGGTGAAGTCTATTTATCTGGCTTCGAATCCAAAGGAACTACAAAACACTAAGAGCTAGGTTAAAGCACTTAAAAATATATATAAATCCATACAACAGTTTATTGTTTTTCTGTCTGTACTTTCACATGTATATGAGCCCAATGACTTAACACTCTGAAATTCGATATGTTAACGTGTGACTTAAACTATAGTTTTGTTGATGCCAATTGGAAAGGGAAAAAGACCCCAAAATGACATCGCTAAATTTAGCAAAAATGCTTGATTCATATGTGCCGATTGAAGGTCGCGATACGAACCTGCGACGCTAGTGTCAGTAGCCGAGTAACATAACCATAATACAAAAGTCGACTTCGGTATCGTAGATGTTATCCAGCTTATGAAGCTAGCACCACAGGACTCCCCACCAGTGAGTCGGCGGAGGGACGAACGACTTTTATAACGCCAAGCGTTATGGCGAATTGCTGCTTATTTGCGTCAAGTGAGTCTGACGACTTTGATTTGCTTGCTTGAGTGAAGTGAGGTTGGCGGCTTTGTTTACTTGCATGCTTTGCGTCAAGTGAGTTTGACGACTTTTGCTGCAGGTAGATGGCGCCACGACTGTTGCAGGAGGTTGCGTTGCTAAGGTCACCAATGTATCGATTGAAAATCGCGATACGAATCTACGACGCTGGGGCCAGTAGCCGAGTAACATAACCATAATACAAAAGTCGACTTCGATATCGTAGATATTATCTGGCTTATGAAACTAGCGCCACATATACTTGGTAAGATTATCACACCGGTGCCGTAGAACATATTCGCTGCTTTAACCTAGGCTCACATTTATATGTGGTTGAAGGGAGAATAAAAGATCTCTATTATACGAGAAAGGAGATATAACAAATTCAGGTTTGATATATTGTTTTTCATTGAGATTAAAAATCTTTGGAAAATGATGAATGATTTTTGTATATCTTTTAACGTCTGCAGTTTTTGTCTGATCTTGGTCAAATTAAGCACGTTTATTCTGTAACACAAAAAGGAGAGTCACTTAAATTTCCCAAAATTCCAAATAAAATATATGTTTAAAAACTGAAGCCTGCAATGTCAGATTTCATGTTATCATATAAGAACATTTTTATTTTTAAGTCATTGTTTGTTTTTAATTAATTTAAGTCATTAAACTGTTTCAGACCTTAACGTGACTATCAGATTACGAATAAATCAATATTTAGAATACATTGGGTTGTTTTTTCTATTTTAAAATCGTTCAAGCTCCAAAACTGTTCCGGGCCAATTTTTTTTCTTTTTTTAATTTAAACTGTTTGGCATGATCACGAGACAACCATATTATAAAATTATGAACTTTTAGGAAAACTATGATATTTTTCTACATCTTAAAATTGTTCAAGCTCCAGAACTTCTTTTGATAGGTCACCTTTTTCCTTGTGCTTCTTCGGAAGATATCTAATTACAACTCTGCCTTTTTTCGACCAGACAGAAGAATTGGGTGCACGGCAGACATTCACAACAAGCTGTAACTGTTTTGGTGATAAGTCGCCAAATGTTTCAATATACTTTATGATTTTCTAATAAGCCTAAAAACCAAAAATTGATGCCTCAAAAGCGATAAATTTACAATTTTTTTGTCCGTGCATTTTGTGGCTGGAGAAACATCAAACTGAAATAATACCACATTCTCACATGGCGTTATAATTAAAAACTATACATATTTCGGATGTTTTTTAGCTATATCTCAAGAAAATATCATTTCAGGCGCATTTTTAGGGTAACTTAAATCTGAAACAGGTTACCGTTTAAGTAATATAAAATTCTTTTGGTTATAATTCTTTATGGAAATAAAATAAATAAATAAATAAAATTTAACATTGGCATACAATTTGTAGATGTAGATTTTTTTATTGTGAGTTTTAAACTAATTTTATTTTCCCATCCTACTCAACTGTGTACTTTCATCTGTGTTAAAAAGATTAAGTTCTTTCTTTGACTGGTCAATATAGTCAACTTCTCCTTATGGGCAGTCAAAGTTGTGGTAAGTCAACTTCAGAGTAGGATTTTCACTTCTCTCTTGATTTTGTATTATATATACTTTTTTTATTTGCATATGCAGTTGTTTGAAATGGACGAACTCCATTTATTTCATATTTTTTCAATCCTATCAATAAATAAGACAGCATTTCAATTGGATACATTCCATTGTAACAGTTTTATAGGTAGTGAAGGCCAATATTTTGGACGAATGAGCTAGTCGCCGAAGACGGTTAGTAATTTATGTATCATCACTTACAATATTTAGATGCGTGTGTTCCCTGCAGAAAAAAACCCTATTACATTTAACTTGTACGATTTGTAAAAAAAAATTGATTTTTTTTTATCTATGGAATAGTAGCAAAAGAACTACTTCATAATTATCATGAGCAGATTTTTTAAAATGATTATGATGACTTAAATGTTTCCTTCTGATATCCTTTTTCTAAAATATCACCATAACTAATAAATCTTTAAAATAAAAAAATAGAAAAAGAACGAAAAAGATAAATTCCGACTGGAAAAGGTAGTTGCCCATACTTCCTTTTTTTAAATTTAAATTTAAAATTTTTTTCTCACAAATTAAGTATACAGTAAATATCAAACAATTCGAACTCAAGATTGCGACGAATTTACGCGTTTTAAACCTGCCTGAGTTCGAAAAACACTTTTGCCAAATGTCCGTCTATCACTCCGTCTGTTACGAAGATAATTTAAAAACGCTTTGAGCTAAACGGATAAAATTTGGCATACGGTCTTTGCTCCAAATTTGTGGATTTCTATCCAATGTTGACCAAATTTCGTTCAGAGGAAGTCTGTCTGTCCATCTATTTGAATATAAATTAACATCACTACAACAGGAAGAGAGCTGGATTTATAAAATTTACTACCCAAATTTTAAATATTTAATGTACAAATATGTCAAATTTTCAGCCACAGACAATGAAGCGTTGATCGTCTGTCGGTCTATACTTTTAGAAACATTTAAACTCGATAACTCAAAAATGCCATGAATTAAATGTGGTGTGGAATTTGTGATTACGAGTGTTTTTTATAACAATTTTTTTGTTTCAATAGGTAGGGAAAAACACATTTAGAGCAAAAATGCAGTTTTCAGATGCTATAAATCGCATGCTACGGATTAATCGCCAAAATCTCACCAAAGAACGCGCCTTAGATTCAGGAGAAATTCTAAATTCACGCCAAAGTTTAATATTTCATAACTTCGGTACATTAGCTACAAACAACGAGGATATCCTCTGGGATAAAACTATTATTAGAAAGTGTGTAAGAAAGTTTTGAAGAGATTATCTCCGTTGGTTTAAATTCATGATTTCAACATAACGATGAAAAAAAAAAACGAGAATTTCTAGTGTAGATTACTTAGTGTAGAGTTTTCTAATGAGAATTATTTGGATTGAAATGTCGACCATGCTCTCTGAGAAGGTTTAAAATAACGAGATTCATTGCACCGTATATCTTTCGCAATTAGAGCAGTTTCGAACAAATGCCATCTGATGATGAAACTTGTTTTTATAAGCTTTGCTTTCTTTCTGAAATTTGTCTTTGCGTTACCGAAACGAAGGAAGATATCATTTGGAAGAATAGAAAATCAATGTTGTTAGATAATTAGAATTTATTATCAAAAAATATTTTAAAGAATAAACTATTAAATTTCTGAATTTCTTAAAAAATGTTAAATTATGCATATTTAAGAGGATTGTTTAAAAATTATCCGACTTTTTTCAAAGAAAAATATATTACTCGACGAAATTAGGATTCTAATTCTCTTCAAAATAGGTCCCTTGCGCCTATTTTGGAGCCCAATGAGCCGGCTTTCTGGCACAGAGGTAGCGCGTCTTCCTCATGTTCTGGGAGTCCCGGGTTTGAGTCTCGGTTCGGGAATAATTGTTCTTCTGTGAGATGTGTGACTGTGCCGCCCTGTAAAAAGGGGTTGTGCGAGCAAATGTGTGGTAAGTGTGTAGCTAAGTCGTATTCTTTGCCCTCGTTAGCGTCACTTCAAAAACAAGAGACGCTCCTTTCGGCTTAAATCTGCTGCAGTACAGCGAGGGGCTTGTCCATGGCAAGTGCCATAAGTAACGACAACACTTAGCCCAATGATCCTTCATATGCCGAAAACAGTCCTAGAAGGCTTCTTTTGGAACGGTATTCATTTCCATTGTCTCGTTCTGCATTATTTTTTTTCTACTCTCAAAATGGAACCCTTTCAAGGTATCTGAAATTTCGGAAACAAGAAGAAGGCAAGAAGTCTTATTTGGATTCTTCTTGTTTGAAGAAGACTGGAATTCCATGATTTGCTAAGAAAGTCTGGATGCGATGCGACTAATGAGCCGAAACATAGTCATGATGCAATTACCAGTTTTTCGTCTTCTAGTAGTCTGCATGTCTAAACAGGGCCTGACTAAAGCAAGGGCATAAGGGCAGTGGCACTGGGGCCCCAAATAAATGGGGGCCCAACTCAAATTTATATATATATATATATATTCTCCGTTTCATTCTTTAATGAATGTTATTCATTACTAAAGTAGTAAAGCAGAGGGGCCCCAAATAAGGTTTTGCCCCGGGCCCCAACTAGGCTAAGTTGGGCCCTGTCTCTGAGTCGGTTTTATTGATAGAAGTCTTTTGCCACTGCCCTTCCGGTGCGGATTCGTGGTCGTCTCTACTGATTGGGTCATTTTTGAGTCGGCTAAACCACTGCTTCACATCTTCTATCCATACAACATAGTGACCAAGCACTTTTGAATCTTACTATTGTTTCGCTTCAAGGGGAATCATCAAGCTTTTGACAAAATTTGATGCAGTATCTTTGCTCAACTTGTTCAGTCATCTTGAGGGAAATCAAAAATCGGACGAATACTTATGATGAGAAGAACACCTTACTCAGTGGCCAGAAGGCAGTGAAACATATTCGAATACGGAAAAAAAAATTCAAGCATGCGCTTTGTTCTGTCTTTTCCCATTATGCACAATGGCGAAACTCTAGCATCATTAACGTAAGCAGAAAAAGTCAATGTCGGCTACTTTTTAGACAGCCCTCTTATACTTTAGTATCTGAATTCTTGGCTTCGCTTGCATCTATTTGTTCAATATAATGTATGTAAAACCAATTAAAATACCTATATTTCTGTATGGTTTTTATAATTAATACGTAAAAAGTTTAAAGCTCAAGCCCTATTAATTACAGCTCTAAAATATCGAGTTATAAAATATTTTTAGTGTATGTGTTTGGCATATGCATATAAACATTTGAGTTTCCCCTATGGAATTTAGTTACATATAATTTGCAGCGGTAGGAACATGGAATTTCTAATATCTACCTCTTAATCAAAGGAATTTAAGAATAAAATCTTTAAAACTAAATTCATGCTAAATTACAATAGTCCTATTTGAAAAGAAATGTAATATTTTGCCTCCCAAAAAAGTTTTTAAAAGAATAATATAAAAATCAAAGAGCAAAGAAACTTTTAGATGATTGATATTATTCTGCAAAAACAATACAAATTCTCTTATCTTAAGTCGTAAAGCATAAGCAACAAAATGTTTACTGATTTGTTTGATAAATTTTACAAGACGTATGCTTAATTTCGTGATTTAAACTTCCGTTTATCGGGTGAAAATATACTTATTAAAATATTTTCAATTTCTCATGATATAATATATTTAAAATGTTTTTATGGCACCTGTAAATTTGTAATTTGAAATATTCAGATTTTATTCTTTCAAATCTGTAATAAAGGATTCTGTTTGCTTACTTTTTTCAGCCACTATTTACATAATTATAAGCACCATAGAAAAAAAAAACCCTAAATTCTTTAAAGGTGACAACCATTTTGCAATCTTCTTTCATTACTGTAAAAAGCTAATTAACAGCAATAAGTCCGAGATATCTCAATAACCAATTCTTTTGTTTGCTTTATTGAATTGTTATTCAAAATTTAATATTGATCATGGTTGGATGTTTTCGTACTACATTGTTACAAGCGGGCGAGCGGCACGAAAACTCGCCAAAGTTGGCCACGTTTGGCGAGGAGCCTCGCGCCAGCTTGATTGGTTTGGCGAAAGGAATAGTCTAGTAGCCGCTAGATTGTGCGCGATGCTTTGAGAATTTTCACGAGATTCAGGTGCACGCGTTTCTCGGCTATATAAGGACGAATAGCCGGAGTGAATGAGTTAGTTGCTATAGTGATTTGATCGAGTTAGTGGAGAGTTTGTTTTGTAATAAAAAGCGTCTCGCTGGACTAAAGGATTTGTGAGCTGTGTTTGCGTTTGCTGTTAACGCTGTGTTATTGAGCTCGCTGCGATTTACTGTTGCTGTGCTATACGATAGCTGTTTTGCAGTCTGTTTTTATCGTACGTAAGACTTGAATTTACGCTGTAATTGACTGTTGACTGCTGGATTGTATTTTTCTGAAATTTTTACTTTATTAATTATCCTGTAAATAACTGTAAATAGCTGTAAATAAATTTGTTTGTGCTGTCCTCAACTAAAGTCCATTCAATCCGAACCCGCTATGCTAAAAACGTAACAATATTTTTTTCAATTTCTACTATCAGTTTAACACTCTCCCTACATATATCTTGTTCAAATTTTCAGTCGTTAATAAAATACTTTTTATTCACCCTCTCAAATTCAAACACGTTTTTTAAAACTTATAATGAGTGACACTTGATGATGATACAGCTTTTTTCAGATATTAATTCATTCATTAAATTTAATTAATTTTGAATACTTTAAATAGAGTTTCAGCAGCTTGTAATGAAAACTGAAATCAACAGGCAGTAGCCCCATTGGTAAAATACGAGGATTTCTTTTTTTTTTACGTGAAGATAAAGAATGCAAGTTCAATTTTTGCAAAAAATAATAATTTTCAGATAATTTATTTATATTAAGGGTAATTATACAATAAAAAGTAACTAAAATAAAATTCTTCTTTGTTGACCTAAGTAGGAATTGACCTAATTTAAAAAAAAAATATTTTTTGTTTATGAGAAGATTGCACAGGGTTTCTTATTCTTGACCGAGTGAGTAAGTTACATTTTGTATTTAGTTTTTCAAATTTTTATATAATGTCTTTAAGATCACGCTATTTTAAAATAATTATGCATTTCATTCGTGCAGACTAATTGCGGTTAATATTTTATTTTCATGTGAATTTTATTGATCAAGTTTTTATTTATCATATTGCTTAAATGGTTCAATAAAAAAACTGCAGTATTTTTTTTAATTGTTATTTTTTTAATGATCCACTAACAAAAACAAGATTTTTTTTCATTTTTATAATGTTTATTTTTAAATATAATTATATATTTCACTATAGGGAAGTAATATATTATTTTAAACTTCAAAATATAGTAATTTAATAAATTTGTTTCAGTAGCATAAATAAACAAATTATATACTCTTTCCCTCATACATCGTTTAAAAAACATAATATGCAGTGCTTTACTAAGCTTTAAATAGTATTTACGTTTTAATGCCTACAATTTTTCTTGTAATTAAGAAAAGCCTTTCCTAAATTATTTCCAATTATTAATAAAAAGCTATTGTACAGAATGACTTTTCAAGAAAAAGATAATTTTCTTGCAGATAGACAATGTTAAAATGCTTTTCATTATTTTAGAGAAATGTATAATGGTCTCAAAGAGATTTGAACCTCATAAGTCCTGTCATTATCGTTAACATTTCATTATAATTTTCCAAGTAATTAAGTTTATTAATAAATTAATACAGTAAGAAAAAAAAAATGGAAATTTTTTTGAGTCGGTAATTAATTAACTCGGTTTACTAGTTTGCCGATTGAAGTAAATCTGTTCCGTCGAATAATTTTCACCGATACGAATTTTGTGATAATAAATCTTGAAAGATATAAGGTATTGGGATTTATAGCTACAATGTTGTGATAATAAAAAAAGGTTACAGCAGTTATCGATTTTTTAAATCACTAATTGTATAATTGCTATGAAATATATATTTTCTTTTTAAGAAACAAAAGAATTTTTGTACCCACTTTCGATATAATATGAAACATTTTTTTCTCCGAACTCACATGAATAAAAAAATTTATAAAAATAGTTAAAGTGCGACCTGAATTTTTTTAACATATTAAAGTGCAAATGAAATTTTCCTGAAATATTAATTAAAAATAATTAATGAATAATTAATAATAATTAATCACTAATTAAACAATTAATGGTTAATAATAATTAACTATATAATTAATAATTCATCTGCTGGATTCGATCAGATTATGAGCGGTTAATTTGATTTCATGAAACGATAGTCTTTCCTTTGTTCCACGATTTATTTTTAATGCGCATGCGCTTCAGAGTGTAGTGGCTTGCAAATAGGACTGTTCCAGGATCCATTCGATTTCGTATTTATCTTCATCAGTTATTTCTTATCTTTTTTGTTAAACCTCAAGAGTTATATTGTTAATCCTTTGTTTCAAAATAATGGCCAACAAATCCAGCAACGATATCTTTCAATTCAAGATTTCTTTGAAGTTCATTAAGCCTAAAATTTGGCGCCGAATTCAAGTACCTGCAAATTACACTTTTCAGCAGCTACACTGGGCAATTCAAGATAGTATGGGATGGGAAAGTAATTTAGGTAATTACCATCTGCATGCTTTCCGAATGTCAAAAAATAGAAATACTATTGAAATAGGCCTCCCTAATGATTTTGATAGCGCAGAAACTATTCCAGAAGAACGTGTTAAACTGGCGGATTTTTTCACGGAACCTAAAACAAAAGCATTATATGAATACGATTTCGGTGATGGTTGGGAGCATGATGTAGTCTTGGAGAAGATTTTGCCTGCTGTGGAAGATACGATTTATCCGAAATGTATCGCTGGTAAAAGAGCATGTCCACCGGAAGATTGTGGAGGCTATGATGGGTACGATGAACATTTAGAAATCATCCGAAATCCTAGACACCCAGAGTATAAAGACCACATGGAATGGTTGGAATCCAAAGCTGTTGGATCTAATCCTGAAGAATTTGATCCACATGCAGTGACATTTCATGAAGGTAAAATGTAATAAAAGTGTCTTACCCTTAAGTTACATTTGTTTTTGAGACTTAACGTATATCATGAAACTTTTATTAATGTGATTTGATTGTTCCTGAACGCTTTGTGATAAAGTGATTAGTTTTTATTTTTTGAACGCATTTCTGAATTTTCTAGATGAAAAAAAAATGTCTGTTTTCATTAATATTTTGAGTGATAATTATGTATAAAAGATACCAAATTAGTATTTATATAAAATATAATGTCTTTTCTTAATCTTTCAACAAAACACTTTTATTTTTAAACATTTGATTACCAAAAAGTTAACTTAATTTTTAATAAATTTTTGTGCAGTGAGTTATTTGAAATAAATTGTATGGTTAATTCTT
This sequence comes from Argiope argentata, assembly GCA_026289955.1. Classification (NCBI taxonomy): domain Eukaryota; kingdom Metazoa; phylum Arthropoda; class Arachnida; order Araneae; family Araneidae; genus Argiope; species Argiope argentata. The sequence goes on along the minus strand of JAOUZG010013995.1, from coordinate 1,688,391 downwards.
TACATATTAATGTATCTATTATATTGCTGATTAAAAAGGATAAATTATCCTCCCTGCTTGTCCTAAATATCAAAGGAAAGGAACCAGTTCATTATATTTTGCTCATTTTAAGAGTTTTTGCATTCATTAAGTTGGTTAGCATTTTCAGTCTGTCCTCACATTAATAAGATTAATATTGTTAAAAGATAATATACCTTTGTATCAAATAATGAGATCTTTTTCACTCTGAATTAGAAAAAATGGTGACAACTCAAATATTTTCTCTTATAAATTGTCTTTTGAAATGTGAGTATAAATACAAATTTCTAATATTCTTCATATAAAGTGAGATGCCATTCTTTCTTTCTCATCTGTGAAATAATATCAAGTCATAATTTGAATAACTTTTTATTGTTTTAGATAAACTTTTATTTGAGCATCCTTACTTTCTCTGTAAGGCTTGAATAATTTGTTTTTATTTAAAACAAAATTTGTTCACGTAATTTAAATTGTTATTGGATTTAAACTCTTTTTTTTGTTAAATGATATCATTATAGATATGTGATTTGTGTTTATTCTATTATATTTTTTAAATTTTTTAGAATTCATTTATCTTGTATTTCTACACAAATTAATTTATTAGTGTTCCTCTTTAGATATTTCTTTCATTTCTATTAATATGTTTGGATAAAAAGAATCTAGAATATTTGTTACAGCTAGCTTTGTTTTTTAAAAAAATATTCCACTGATTAATATAGTAATATTGAAAGTAAATAAATGTTATCATTGTTATTTGTTTTATAACTTTTGACCTGTTCACAATAACTGAAGCTTTTTCTTTTAATGGAATTCTTTCACTGAGAAAATTTTATTGCAGTTAATTTCTGCTTATAAATTTCAATGTAGATATTTTAAATTTTAAGAAGTACTTTTACTTTGAGTGGCCATTTTACTTTAAAATTTCTGTAAAATGTTACAATTTAAAATGAATGCCTATTTACATTTTCCTCAGTATTGCTTTTTTTTAAAAAAAAAATTTATGAATAAATTGTTAATTTTTTTAACATATATTTCATTATTGTTTAATACACAAAGTTACTTTCTACAGTTTTTCTTGTTAATCAGAAGTCAAAACTCATGTCGCAGAAATAGGATTTGTAATTATAAGTGTTTGTGCATATCATGTGAATGTCTCTGACTTAAAAATTTAAAGTGCAATATGTAACTAACTGTACTAGATTATAATTAAAGTCTTTATAATCCTGAATATATCTGTTTTATTTAATAACAGCATTAATAATTGGAGGTGAACAATGCTTTCAGAATTTGGAAAAATAGCTTATCAAACTTCAAATTTATTGAAAATGGACTTCTATTAATTTTTATAAAATTGTTATGAAGGTTAAAAAAATAATGGATATAAAAATTCTTTCTGTATCAAATTATCTAGATCTATGAAAATTATTTTAGAAAAATTCTAATTCAAAGTACACGGTGATCAATATCATATCCTAAATAAAATAAGTTTTGAAGGCTACATTTACTAGCTTGCTTAACAGGAAACATGAGTAATTATTTCTCAAATTACTGGAACTATTATTGTTTCGTAAAAAATTTGAAGATGTTTTGTACATTGATAAAAAAATTTACATTTATTGACTTTGCATTTAAATTTGTATCCTTTATTTTATTTTGGATGGGTGATTTGTTTAGAAGGGAGGTTAAAATACCTTTAAAATGATGGCCAGAAAAAAAATTCACAGCCAATGTCAGGCTTTATAGAGCTACAATTTCTTTATTTTCCTTTCAGTTCTGTTTTAGCTCCTACTGCATTTTACAAGTTGTTAGTGTGTGTGTGGGGGGGTTGTCTATATATTTGTTTCGTTTACTGGAACAAGTTGAAAATGTAATCAATTTTTATTTTATGTGACTTGAATTTGATCCTTACATATTAAATAAGGCAGCAATGATTTTAAAAGTACTGTTCTTTTACTAAATTTTGTGTTAAAAATCTATTGACAATTAAGTGTATCATTCTTAATAGATATCCAAGTTAAATGTGTAGATGTAATTCATTTTCATTTGCCATTTACATGCTAAAATCTTTTGAGGGAAATTGTATTTAATAACAAATTTTATCCTTCCCTTTTCATTCACAGCTATAAATTTTACAGAAACTTTTCTGACTAATATTAAAACATCTTAAACCAGTTTGCACTTATATATAAAAACCAAATTATTTTCAGATTTTTATTTCAAATTTTTAAAATGTTAATATATTTCTGTTGGATAATATGAGAACAGATTTGTGGCAAAATAAATAAAATAATTGATTTTATATTCAATTATATTTAGTAATCAAAATAGTTTAAGAATTTTCAAATTTATTAAAAATAATACTTAGTAAATTAATAATACAAATGTATATAATTTTTAAGAGGTATGGGAAAATATATCCTAAACTTTGTCGGACAAGATAATATGGATTGCTCAAAATTAGAATTAAATTATGTGTAGAAATTGAAGGAATGAATGGAATTAAAATATAAAAACAAAATAGAAATTTCCCGCATCTTGTTTTTTAGGTTGTATTAAGCTTGACTAGCTTTGTTAGATTCATCATACATTGATTGTATGTTGCATTCTTTTTTCTTCTGCATATGAATTTCTTGTGTAATTTAGTAGGCTGGATAGAATAATTATGCCTAAATATTTTTATTATTCACATTAAAAGTATTTTCTAGAACATATAAAAAGGTTATGTATAAGAATTTAAATTTTTTGAAATGATTTCCAGCTTTTATGCCTGAAGTTGTATTTTACTATACTTGGACTACTTACTCAATATAAATTTCTAGTTTGTATTTACTTAGTTATACAATCGAAAAGAAATATTCTTAAGTTTATTACATTAGAATGCTGTTTCATATTTTGAGAAGCCAACAACAACAAAATTATACTATTATTTAAATTCTAAAATCAAGATTTATTTTTAGCATTTGCTGATAGCAACAATATTTATTCAAAACAACAACAACTTAAGAATATTCTTTGGAAAAGAGACAGAGTAGATTTTTAAAAAAGTAAATGAAATCTTTTCAAATGAAGTTTTAAATAAGCTTTTGTATTTATTTCCTGCTATGAATTATTTATGTGTTTAGGAAAGAATTGTTCCTGAATTCAAATTAAATAGCTCAACAATTTCTAAAATCAAATTCCTATATTGTTTATAATAAATCATTACTATGAACAATTTAATATATTTAAGTTTATATTACTAATGAATCTTGTGAAATGTTTCTTCAACTACAATTTTCTTCTCTGTGCATTGGAATAAAATACCAAAATAGATAACCTAAGAGTCAAGAATATATATATATATATAACTCTAATTTTAAATGTAATTAATTCCAAAGTTTTGTTTTAACTTAGCTCATATTAATTTCCTTCTAAAATGTTATTTCCTGATCCATTAATAAATCAAATAAAGTATGATAAAGAGAATACGTAATAGAATTCATGTGTCCAGTGGATGGATAACATATCTCCGGTGTAAATATTCTTTTGGAGGATTCTTTCAATGAGTAATAAATCACTTATATAAAATAGACACTTTAAAATAATCCTGTTTCTCTTGTCAAGGTCGAATGTATCAGAATTAATTTCAAAAATCTACACGCGTGTGATTTATGAGAATATCATAGTATATAAGATTAGAGATATATTAGTGTCTTTTTTTCTACCTTCTTTAGCCATTTGAGCCTACGGCTGCTGTGTGCTGTGCAGCGTATTTCTAGAGTTGAAATAAAACGAAATTTAAAAGACAATAAGTGTTCATTTGATGATTTTCGGCCACAACTCTCCGAACTGCTTTCCAATCAGAAGTTATATATATATATATATATATATATATATATATATATATATATATATATATATATATATATATATATATAATGGTATTTCTGGCGTTATTAACCGTCAAATAATTCGCCAAGGTACCCTAGGATAAGTAGTAAAAAATGCTAACTTAACGGCGAAGATTAATATTTCCTAAATATTGTACGCCAATGTCGTGGAAGGCATTCTTATTAGAGAATATGCGGATAAGTTTTGGAGACTCCCTCTCAATTCAATTAACCGAATTTTTTTGGTGGGTGTAGGATTTCTAATCGGAATGATTTGAGCTAATTTTTAAATATAAAGTTTACGTTTTACTTTATGTAATTAATACTTAATTTTTTTTTAATTCTGGGATTAAAGTTTTAAGACATTTCATCGAGAATGTTTGCAAATTAAATTTTTGATGTCATTCATATCTGTAATTTCTGTACCAACTCTGAGAAAAAGTAAAACGCTTGTGATGAAGGAAATTATAATGTCTTGCCAAATAAAGTAAAATTAACAGATTTGTAGAAGGTTAGCGAATAGCGCTAGGCCCGAACTCCGTACCTTTTGGTTAGTAGTCCAGTACCAAATCCGTTGGGCCAAAAGTGCACTTCAGTCCGAGGGATGTTGGCTGGTATATATGGATGGTATTCACCACAGATTTAATATGAAATTTCATTAAACCTAATGAAAGGCCATGAGTTGCGTAATACTTTTTATGTTCTTTGACACGGAGAACACAAATGATTTGGTCGCAAGATTTCGACAAATTTTTACATTTCAAATCTTCCAAAGTTCATTAAAAAATTGCATCTGAATACGATTATTCAAAATTGTTTTGGGGGTCGTGATGGTGAAGTCTCGATTTCGCAACTGGAGGGTTTCAGACTCAAAGCCCGGTTTTACGTATAAATGTCGTGTAAGCGGTTCTGATGCACGTTTAATCTGTCTGAGACGAACATCCTCCCGTTGGTGTGATGTGGAAGTTTAAAGAGAGGATAGAGTGCCGGCTGTGATTGTCATTGTCATCTGACCGTGGTTCAAAATTACGATGTCCGTCCGAAAATTGCCCTAGTGTTGCTTTAAAAAAGAACCATTATTATAATTAAACTAAAAAATGCTGTAACTTTTTTTATTATCATATTTAAATATAATTTTTTTGATAAATGAAACTCATGACCAGGTTGTGAATATATATCAAATTTTGAACAAAATCCGTTCTTAGCAAGGCTAGCTGTTCGATTACAACTGAACTCTAAAACGCTAAGAGCCAGGTAGATGACAGTATTCAAAGTTTGGTGCTAAATGCAAATCTTTTCAAATTTCGAATTAAATCTCCCAAAAGTTGACCGATTGTCGGTCTGTACTTTGCGTGCATGTAAATGCAATGGCGTAAATCAACGAAATTCGGCATGTTTTTAAGGTGACTATAACAGTCACATGAAATATCTCAGTTTTATTTCGTCCATAAAAAGGTATCAAATGTATATATTCGCTCGATAGATAAACGCCAAAGATCTATATTTCCAGAAATGGCGGCAGGAATTTGCCGACGGGGAGGCAAGACGAATCCGACAAGGGGGCAAGCAATATCTCTCATTTGGCTTCAAAATAATTAATTTAACATTTAAGTAAGGAAAATCAAGTATTATTTAGATTCTTTTTTTTTAAATTCCCTTCCTTTCATTGTACATTTGTAAAAAAAAATTTGCTACGCGATATGATGCGATATCTCATTCAATTGTCGGATATATTGCCAAAATAAGTCCATATTTCAAGTTAAATGAACGACTATTTAACCAAATGTCGGAAATCTGCAGACTTCTTCGACATTCGTCGCGTTGAGTTTATAGCCGACTGATCAAAAATTGTCAACAAATTAACATATCACCTTCGTCGGTTGTATTGTCAAAAGTAGTACAAATTATAAGTTGAATGAACGACATTTGAATCAGATGTCTGAAAATCTGCTTAACAAATGTGTCCGACATCCATTATTTTCAGTTTTTAGGTCTATCAAAAATTGTCTATGAAAATACGGCCTATTATTGATCTATCACCCTATCGAATATTTTGCCAAATACAGTCCAAACCATTTAACCATTGCTTGGATATTTCGACTGATTACAATATATTAATTTCAAGGAGGTTTTTAAATAATCATATTCGATAATACGCTGCTCTACAAAGCATCCTGAAATGGTGAACATTTTTGCCGACGAAACTCTAAATATCGCGCCTAACGGAGGGGGGCGAGAGGTTACCGACAGGGGGCACAATTGCCCCCTTCCATAGCCACCTCTGTATATTTCGTAATTGTTTTTCATTACTGCAGTCTTATCCATAATAGCGAAATAAGACCATAATCAGAAATTATGCAGCTACTTTTTGAGAAACTACGCACGCTTTTTCCTTTTGTCACCTGCTTACCTTTCAAATTCATAGGGATTATCGAAATTATTTTTTACCTCACCACAGAGAGAAATTAATTCCATGAATTTATGTTTGTTGACGTCCAGCTGTAAAGCAACAATGAGGCTATTTGGGGGAGGGGGTCGGACCTCATAACCTCTGAACCGCAGTTAAATGACGAGGACGACACCTGAGTTAGCACCCTCTCACCACCTGGAGAACGCTTTGTCCTGGCGGATTTAACATGCAACAGACCCCTTATATGACGGTGGAATCCGGTTTCGAACCTGAAACCCTACAGATTACGAGTCGATACCTTACTTCCAGGCCACGGCAGCCCTAATAATTCCATGAAATGTCTATTGTCGTACTTGCTACATCACTGATGGAGAACTCGATCACAATTTCTCTTTCTCGTACTATTACAGCATTGTCATACACCTGTAGAAATGGTATAACTTGTCCGAAATATTTCACATGTAACATGAAATTTCCTGTTTATTCTCCAGACAAATAAGGGTTAACATGAGTCTTGAGAAATCTTACTTTCAATGCGTGATTTGAAAGATAGTCTGCTTTTGATCCTACCATGATTTTGCAATGTAAAGTAATTAATCCAGAATTCAAAATTTTAACGATGCGGGACTCTTTCTAAAAAATATACGAGTCACAACGGCTCATATAGTCTATTAGTTAGATTTCGACTTCAGATAGGAGGATTGCAATTTCCAAGACCCAATTGAACTGAAAGATTCCCCGTGCAAGTAGGCTTAAATTTGATATTGTGTGTCAAATATTTTTTCATTGTTGTGTTGCTGAATCTTGGATAGGAAATAGTAGTTTAGGTAACGTTAATCTCCGTTATCTGATCATGGTTCAAGATTATATGTTCCAGAATAAACACAGTGTTTCGACCGTTAACTAACCTTTAGCACTCCGAAAAATAATTAGATGCAAAGTTATTCACCTTATACAAAGATTTGTTTATTGCTAGGAAAAATAAATATACACTATTCTTTCAAGTCGAATTTCTTTGAAAAATGAATCTACATCTCTTAACCATTATGTAGGCGTTTTTAACTATTAAATTTGCAAAATAAATAAATAAAACGTCAAAATGATGTAAATCTTGAATGGTGAGTCAGAGGCACCATCGGAGTATAAAGGGTTAAACTAAACAATCCTACGTCCATCGGGCATAAAATTCACTGAACACCACTCTTTGTAAAACGATTTATTTGAGTATTTCGACACTTAATTTACATTGGCCCAGTTAGTTTGGGAAACAGCCTTTAGGTTGCTTAAACCTCACCACCAACTAGGCACTAAATCCACCGACTGTAATTTGCTGGTGCTATTAAATGGGAGAAATTCTAACTGCATGTCTTTGAAGTTTTTGTTATTAGATGTACAAGACAACGGTCGATAAAAAAAGAAGCTTTATATTTCCCAGCCACGGCATTAATCCTTTACACTCCGCTGGTGCCTCTGACTCGACATTCAAGACTGTGCATTATTTTGACGTTTTATTTATTTATATTTCAAATTTAATTGTGAAAAACGCCTACATAATGGTCGAGAGATGCAGATTCATTTTTCAAAGAAATTCGACTTAAAAAGAATTATGTATATTTATTTTCATAGCAATAAGCAAATCTTTGTATTAGGTGAATAGTAGTTTTGCATCTAATTATTTTTCGGACTGCAAAGGGTTAAGACCAGTCTCCCGGTGTCAAAAAAGATCTTAGGTCTTACAAAATTTTTGATTGGCTTCAAAAATGGCCAAAATTTAAAGTTCAGAGGCTTTTTAGACTTCCGAACAACAACTGTTTAAAATTAAAATGTACATTTATTTTATTTAATTCAATGGACGAATAAAAGAAACCTTTTTAAGTAACATTATATCATATTTGCTATTAAGGATATATTTTATTTGCTTCTCTTTTCTTATTCTGACAACTCCCCCCCCCCCAATTTTTTTTCAATATACAAATTACTGTTGCCACCAATTTTACTAAACTTTGTTGTTTCTAAACAACAACAACTGATACTTTCTTCCAGCAGCGAATGACATTGAAACTTTCCATTAATATCTATCAGGATTCTTTTCATATTTTGTTTTAAAAAAAGGTGGATAATAATGCAAGAAGTAATTATTTATTCAATTGGACATCGATTTCTTTTGAGTACCGGATAATTGACATGATTTTGAAACATTTTTTAATGTTACTTCGTAAATAGTTGTTGATTTCGTTTAGTTTGAGTGGCAATAGTTTATTTGTTTTTGTGTTGTGGAAAAGCAAGTTTGCTGCCATCTGTAATAACGTTTGCATTTTGTTTGTTCTAAAATAATAGATTTCTTTGAGTGTAGAAATTTTCTTAGTAATTTTTATTTTAAAAGCGAATTACTGACTCTTCAGAGTTTAAGCCTCACCATCATTGTTTCGGAACATCACTGTAAGTCTCATTTTGCTGTATTTTTCTTCATGATATTTAACCTTTTATTGGCAATATATTTAAAAATTATCTAAATTGGAAATGTGTCCAATTTTAAATGTCTCGATTTGCTTCGTAATATTACATTGATCAAAATTTCCATATTTTTATCACCAGCAACATTTGATTCGTCGCAAACAATTTTAGTTTATGTTATGCATTTTCTTGAAAAGATTCATCTAGTCATGGTTTATGTTTGGCAATTTTCAATGCAACTAATGATGTTTGCCTGAAGTATCGTTTCTCTTAAGAGTAAACCAATAAATTGCAAGTCTGCTCCTAATCCAAAATGCGACTCCAGCAGGGTTTTTACTTTTTTTTTTCTTCCATATCATCGCACTTTAATTGTTGGAATTTGACTCGTTTTATGTAGTATTGAATGTAACAGTTATTCCGCTTTTGTTTATTAAGTTAAGCTTAGAAAACAGCAAATAGCAAGCAAGTGTAAGAAAGGTCGCCAAAAACATTTTTTCTGAAATTCTAAACTTCTATTCTGAAGTAACAGATTCTTTTGATATTTGTATATTAACTAACTGGAGGCGATTAATCGCCAAAAATATGTTTATTACAGTTAGAAAATATCGTCAAAACGTTATATAAGCCTAGTAACTGCGCTCGCCCATAGCTTGAGGTTAAGCCAAAAGTCACCATTGCCACACGGTTAATCCATAAATATATTTCTTCCATTCATTTTTTTTTTCGTATACGTAGTGTAGGTGGCTGTCGCTCGTTAAATCTGTTCGTGGTCGCATAGTCCTCCATATCGAGAGCAATACCACTGAGGGTACTGGATCAGAGGTCATCGTTCTCTGTTCCAGGTCTAAATTACGATCTGAGATGAGTGAATGAACATGCATGAATGAAGTCCGCCCCATAAAATGAGTTGTGACGTGTGTGTATCTAAGGCGTACTCTTGGCCCTACTTGTAAAAACAAAGAGACGCATTTCTAAGGCTTAAAAATCTGTTGATGCATCAGCGGGGTTTGTCCGTGGCAAGTGCCATAAGTAACAACAACAGAGAAAATATAGTAATTGTCAAAAATTCGAACTCTAGATTTTTACGAATCTTCATACTTTTTAGACTTCCCTGAGATAGAAAAATACATTTTTTGGAAAATGTCCGTCTGTCTGTGATAAGGATAACTCAAAAATTTTTTCCGTTAAAATGGATGAAATTTGATATTCGGTATTTGTATCAATTTTGTTTCTATCGAATGTTTAGCAAAATCTGCTCAGAGCAAGTTTGTCCGGCTGTTAGAATATAATTTAGCACGATAATTGCAAAACGAAAAGAGTTTGATAGAGAAAATTTGATTCACAGAATTAACATCTATCAAATTCTGAGCTAAATCCATCTAGAGATCGACCGTCTGTCTGTCAGTAAAACATGTAAAAGACATAATTCAAAGAAAAATGGTTTTAGAAACATGTAAAAGTGATAACTCAAAGGCACTATGAGTTAAATACATCAAATTTGGAATGTCATTTGGTGACTACAAATGTAGCTTTGTGTCATATCTTTGTTTTAATGGGTGGAGAAAAACGCATCTAATGTACAAATTTGATTTTTGGATATTATTAATCACATGTCAGAGATTAATCAGCAAATTATTCGCCGAGGATGAAAGGATAGATTCATTAAAAATGCTAAACTCATATCATAGGTTAACATTTCATAATTATTTTACTCCTGCACCAGACAAGGTATTCCTTGGAACAACATATTTTTTAGAGAGTTGCGAGAAATTTTTGGGGAGACCCCACCTATTGGGTTTCTTTTTATTATTAAACAGAGCAGCAAACTCTACCACTATCAGAAGAAAAAAAAAAAACACCAATCGAAATGTTTGTTTTTTATTAAATTGTGCATAATAATTGAATTTTTTTATTGCTAATAAAACATTCTAGTGTTATTCTTAACCTTTTCACTCCGAAAAATAATTCGATGCAAAATTATTCACCTAATGCAAAGATTTTTTTATTGCTGTGAAAAATAAATATAGATAATTCTTTTAAGTCACCTTTCTTTGAAAAATTAATCTACATCTTTTAATCACAATGTAGGCGTTTTTAACAAGTAAATTTGAAAAATAAATAAATAAAACGTCAAAATGAGGCACAGTCTGGAATGGCGAGTCAAAAGCACTACCCGAGTGCAAAGGGTTTATATTAATTTTCAACAATTATTGTTTATTTTTTTGAAGTTCTTACTGAAGGAATTTATTAATTAAAAACACATGTTTTAGGAATTGTACTATTTAATTAAAACTAATTTATTATTCTAATTAAAAACGTCTGCTAGAGCTTCGAGATTCGTTTGCATTATTGGTATAAAGAAATCTTTCTACTAAGAAATCTTTTTATTATACATTTGGATTCTTAGCCGTTTTAAAAACCTTTTTTAATCAAAAAATTTCCTTGATTATTACTTATGGAAATAATGTTTCCTCTCGAGAGGCGTGAATAATGTAATTAAATAAGAGAAATCAGTTATCGAATGAAATAAATTAACTACCAGCAATTTCTTCTAAAAAGCATCCGTTTATAGTAGTTTCGAATAATTAACGTTCTTTATTATTATTATTTGGCGCTATTTTTTTTTTTCAGAGTCCTTATGTTCAAAGGACTAGCGAAGCCATAGAACGTATTTCGAAATTAAAAATTCTGCCCAGTGTCTTGGTATGTCGATGACATCACATCTTCTAATTTTATTGTCTAAATCAAAGAGCAGCCCAGTTGGTTTGCACAATTTCTTTATTTCAGAATTGAAATGATATTTAGCGTTAGTGTTCTATAAATATTCAGAATGAAGTCTTTTGACATAAAACAGGAGTGGTCAATACATCTCATGATTTAAACAAAAAGCTAGCCGTAATTGTTAGGCCAACAACCCGTACGGGAAACACTACAAAGCTGCCTTTAGAAAAACCATTTCTCCCGGCCAACTCTTCGTAGCAGAGGGAAAGGACAGCACGGGAGGACACCTCCAAATCGCCGAAAACCTACTACAGGAAATATTCCCAGAGCCGCCTACAACAAGCACCAATCCTAACCAGTCAAATAACAATCGCCTTTGTCCAGACGACACCCCATTTGCATATCAGGAGGTCACTGCCATCATCAAAGCCCTACCAAAAGGCAAAGCACCGGGCGTTGACGGAATTGATAATATCTTAATACAGCAAATCCATAGCCACTTCCCACAGCTCTTTCCCATATTCTACAATAAATGTCTTCAAATCAATAAATTCCCAGACCCTCTAAAAATAGGCAATATAATTTTATTCTTAAAACCAGGCAAACAAACAAACGACCCAAACTCCTATAGGCCAATCTCCCTACTACCAACAATAGGTAAAGTCCTGGAAAAGCTCTTAACTCAACGCCTCACTTACCACCTCGAAAAAAACAACAAAATCAGCAATAAGCAATTTGGATTCAGAATAGGCAAGTCCGTCGACATGGCAATTGACAGCCTGATGTGCAAAATCGAAGACGCCAGAAGACAAAGAAACCACACCCTCCTCCTATCGATTGATATCAAGGGAGCATTCGACAATATCCAACACCAAGAGATTGAAAAATATCTAACCAATAGCCTCTGCCCTCACAACCTAACGGAAATTTTCAAAGATCTCCTCAGAAATAGAAAGGTAGTACTAAGCACTGCCGAAGGGCTAGCCACGAGGGACCAGAGACAGGGTTGCCCGCAGGGTTCCTGCAGTGGCCCTGCCCTCTGGAACCTAGTGGCGAATGATATCTTAGAACAAGAGCTACCAACCAATACGTTCATCCAGGCCTTCGCTGATGACTTTGCGGTTTTAACACACGCCAAAACCAAAAAGGAAGTGGAGCGCCAAACCCAAGAAGCGCTGGAAATCTTCAACAATTGGGCTACCAAAAATAAATTAGAAATCTCAGTACATAAAACCAACTACATCTTTATAAGTAACCTTGTGAAAGGGCCAAGCATTAAATGGAAAGGAACCACCATAAAAAGATTAAAAGCTATAAAATATTTAGGCATATTTATTGACGAAAAATTAAACTGGAATGCTCACCTTAGGTATCAGTCGAATAGGGCGGCTATCCTACACCAAAACCTCCTCAAGATAGCTGGGAAATCGTGGGGAATCAAACCATCACTCCGGAAAATACTCTACCACACGGTCATCGAGAGAATGCTGGCTCACGGTGCTGTCAACTGGTGTCTCGACCCCACGGAAAGAATCAAGAGGAAGCTCTCTGCAATACAAAGACCTTTTCTACTTGCCATCTCGGGAGCTTATAGAACCACCTCCACGGCTGCTCTCCAGGTCATTCTAGGAATTCCACCTCTCCATCTCCAGCTACAAAGAGAGGCAAAGGTAGTCGCAATCACTAGATTAAAAAAACGGGCCCCCACTGATGTAGGAATTAGTCCAGAAGACATAGAAACAACTAACAAAGGATGGACCACCCACCCCTCTATCCACTTGGCTCAACAACAGATCTCCCTAGAGGATGGAGGACTCACGGAGGATCCTCAAGGCATCTACACTGATGGATCCAAGACTGAGAGTGGAGTGGGCGCAGCCTTCTGTATCCACGAAAATGGAAAAATCAGTTTCGCCTGGAGCCTCAAATTAGCACCCTACAACACGGTGTTCCAAGCAGAAGCCTGGGCCCTATTTAATGCAGTCAAACACGTCAAAACAACTAGAGAGCCAGTAGCCATCTTCGTAGACAACCAAGCAAGCATACTGGCAGCCTCCAACCCAAGAACCACCAGCACGATTGCCAGGGATACCTTCCACATGCTCTCTTCCAACAGTAACATCAAAATCTCCTGGATTAAAGCTCACGCTGGACATCCAGGAAATGAAGCGGCTGACTCCTTGGCTAAACGTGCAGCCAACTCTTCAGACCAGGAAATCCCACTACCCATCCCCATCTTTCATGTAAAAATACTACAAAGACGGGCAATGCTGAACGAATGGCAAAACGAATGGGAAGAGGGTGACACAGGTAGATCAATCTTCCAACTCCTTCCAAAGGTTTCCCTGAGACTCACCCCCTGGAGACGGGAAGAAATCATCTTCTTCACTGGCCATGGCCCCTTCCCAACCTACCTGGAGAGGTTCAAGCTACTCGAACATCCTCACTGCACATGCGGCGACCTGGGCACACCCATCCACTTCGCAACGGAGTGTATTCTCACATCCTCCTACCACCTCAGGAAACCAGCAGCGAATCTCCAACAGATGTGGTTCTCCAACGTAGCGGCCAACCCTCTCTCCAGGTACAAGATCTTCCAGCTGGTTCGTTTCATGCATGCAGAGCCAGATCTTTTCCGCCACCAACCATCAGCAGCAGCAGCCAGCCTTGGTGTCTAACTAGCCCTCACCACCACCTTGGCCCAAATGTTTCCATCCAGCACCAGTCAAACCAACAGCTCACCACCACCATCGTCATCAGCGGCCAACCCCACCAGCCACTACTAGCTCATCTCAACGACCAGTCCCCGGCCCATAAACAACTTCTACAAGGCCTAACCGAGTAGCTACAATATCATCACATAACATATGTTGTTCAATGGACCCTAGGACCGGCCTCAAAACATGTGGTGAGGCCGCACCTGTAGTCGCCCATGTAAGCATCTGTAAATATTTATCTCATATCATCACTTGTTTTTTTTCTTTCTTTTGTTTATTTCCTCTCTATATAATTAGCATCTTTTTTGTTTATCCAGTATTTCTTATTTTTTTTTATTATGCATTTTATTTGTCAGAGTATAACAGATTAAGCCCCGAACCATGTTGGGGGGCTACAACTGTAAATCTACAATGTAACTTCATGTTTAACCAAGATTATGTTTTTTTTTTTTTCCCCTTTTGTATACACAGTATTGTTTTGAAATTATGACTGTAAAAAACTTTTTGGATTTTGAATAAAGTTGTTCGAGGGGCGGTGTCGGGTGTGAGAGGCTCTGGGATCACTGTCAGGCTAGGTTTGTCTCTTCCTCTTCATGCCCAACCAACTGTTTGAATGATCCCAACGATCATAGTCGCAGGGTTATGTTGGCGTGGTAAGAAGCACTCTAAACTAGATTTCACCATTTTTGGAACTTTAATTGATTTAAAATTAATTTATGCTGGAATTTCGTTATGTAATATAATGCTAGAATTTCGCTTAAATGTAAATTAAATGCAGGTTTAAGAGAAATCATTTCGATTTGTTTATTACCTCCTTCCAAAGTACATCGCGGTAAGTTTGGAAGCATTAGGCGAGTGCGTCTAACACACACAAGTCATCTTTATTCTTTGTACAGGTTAATGATTCTTGAAGGTTGTCATAATATAGGATGCCCCCCAAGATATGCAGCATTTAATATTAACCGATTTTAATAGAACACATTTATAGAACGAGTATTTTGATTTATAACGTGTGTGGTCTCCAAATATATTATCATAGTCTAACTAAGGTGTGAAGCTTGTGTTAAAAAATTTCAAGAAATGAGAAGAAGAAAATCAATGTTTATCGAGAGCTTTCAATACAACAGATTTTCGAAGTTTCGCCCTTTCGAACAAACGACTTGGTGAAGGCTGGACGTACAATTGTTTTCTGCAAAATATCTGTTTCAATTTCCTAGCCCCCGGTTTCATTCGTTTCTCTCAAGTCATCCAGTGTGGAGGTTTTTGTGAGATACACTACGTCTTTTAGACGGTTTCCCATGAAAGAAAGTTGCACAGTTTAAGATTCGGGGAATTAGGTGGTTACGCTGCATCATTATCTGTTTTCTTATTGGAATCCAACCCAATCAGTTTATCGTGAAATTGTTTCACAGCGAGATCGAAATTTCACTTAATATTGTGAGGTGTAGCATCATCTTGTATGAACCATTAATCGCTTATCTTTTCTATGATATTCAAGAATGGAATGACAACATCATTCAATACGTCAAAATAAGCTCCACTAATGACATTTTCGATTTAAGAAAACTAGCCCAGTGAGGCCTTCGGCAAATAATGCACATCAAATGATGACCCAAGTGGGTGCAACGGGTCCGAATGAGGATTTTCAGTGACCCAGAACCTTTAGCTCTTTTTGTTAATATATCCTTGAAGGTGAACGTGTGCCTCGTCACTGAACCAGATTCAATTCAAAACAATTTTGCCACATTCAATTGTATTAACCGTCGTGATTGCAAAATAAATTCTCCTTAAACCATCCAAATCGGTCATTGGTTGATTGATTTCAATATTGGAAGGAAAAAGCAATATTCTTCCTCGTTATTCGATGCATCGTGCTTTTGATATTTCGAGTTGTCATGCCATCTGTCATATCGAAGTTGATGACTTTACTTCAAACTCTCTCACTATCTGAACATTAGCTTCCGCTCTTACAGGCATTTTTTTTCGCCATTCGCTGAAACATTGTCGGTATCCTTAAATCTTTCGGAAATTCTTTTGATTGCCGTGCCGTTATGTTGGGATGATTGCCGAATTTTTTCACCACTGCCGCCTGGCAATTGCAATTCATAATAAATCAGCACCATGAAAACACGACGGTTAATCGAACAATTTCTCATTTCAGAATCACAACGATTACGTACAGTACACTGTAATTTCTTAGCGAGTAACGCACGACTCACAATCACCAAATCTATTTTCAAGCTTTACATGCCACGGCAAAAATTTGCATATTTACTTGCTGACGAGCTTTTTCTCTCATTAGTATATCAGGAAATGAATTAGCGGACAATCTAGTGAAATCTGTTACCAGTATATTAAAATCTGCTATTCCACTAAAAGACCTAAAAAATCACGTTAAATCCATTTTGCATTTAAAAGGGCAAACCCAGTGGGAACTTGCAGAGACAAATAAACTTAAAGCATAAAACATCTAACCGTCTATTTGCCTAATAGAAAACTTGACACAATTCTTACCAGATTAAGAATTGGCCCCACGCGGCTAAAACATAAGCATTTGCTGTTGATGAAACTCGTGCCCCGATACAGAACGCAATACCCTATGAAGTTCTTCACATCTTAATAGAATGCCCACAATTTAACAATCGCTACTTTCACTCTGCCCACATCAAATTAAAAGACATTCTTCATGAAGTTCCCCATCTCCATCTTTTTATCTTTTTTAAAAAATAATTGTTTTTCACTTTTTGATTTGATTCTTAAATAATTTTTAGATTTTGTTTTACCATGCTATCCATTTTTGTAAATTTTACAGGTTGTCAGGTTCAGGAAAATGACGCAATTTAGAAACAAACCTTTAAAATAAGATGAAATCTCACCATATGTTTGACGCAGTTTAATCAAAAATGGTTCTTTCGCCAATAAATTCCATTAAACCAAATTAACCCAATCTCTCGGTGGTCGCCACAAATTTTCAGTCACCTAGGGAAGCTTCCATGCTGTGCTATCGTCGTATGCATCGTAATTTTGAATATGGACTGTCGGATTTTTAATTAATACTCTCCTGTTCTAATTTAGACTATGATGTTATATTCTAAGCCTCCACATGATATAAAACAAAATAATCGCCTTTACGTGCTCTCTTTGAATCTGCAAATATTATAAGCTGCATACCTTGTGGGACACCCTTTAACTGCAAATTATATTATACTTATAGTATCGTTTGAAATACTGAGGTCGATCGAAGCTAGAGCTATTAAGTTTCACAGCCAAAAACTATATTTAAGTAGTAGGTTCACAATAATGTGTTTTGACTACACATTTTTAAAAATAATGTTTAAGAATATTTTACAAAAATAACCTTGTTTTAATTCCAGTATTTATAATTATGTATTTTCGGCGTAATGAAATAATTTTTTATACTTATGATGCAGTGACGCGTAAATTCAAAAAATAAAATAAGAAATAGACTAATCAAATTAAAAACATTGACATGCTACTATGTTTCGAAATAGATGCAATATTCTTAGATATTTCAGATTGATTTATTTGTTGGTTCGGAGTATAATCTCATGGCTTTCTAATAAGTCACGTGTTTCGAAGGACTCATGTTAGAACTTAGTCATGTATTCATCTACTTCCTTTCCGAAGCTAACTAAGGAGGAACAGAAGCCGGAAGCAGTCATTAATCTTAAACCGCACCAGGATGTTAGATCTTTTAGTATCGTGATTGCAACGAAAATTTAAGATTTTCACAATGTTATGAAATGTCCTGTTATGAGTAATTATCGGCATTATCAAATTCTGTAATTGCCTATTTACTGACCGCTGTTAAAGTCCTCACAAGAAAACTTTTTTTGGGTTTTGTGACTTCTAAGAATATACAAAGAAAAATTTAAACTTCCTGGGAGCAAACACCTACTGTTCAGAAACGGATTGTATAACCCCCCGCGCTTTTGCGCATGCATTAGGATGGGTTTAATTCTTCGAAATAGGGGTGAGAGGAAAGACGAAAGGGGGTGATGTTTACATTTAACAATGAAGAATCGCAATTTTACGAGACGTAGACATTGCAGATAATTAGTAGTACAGAAGGAAAAATGGACTAATGCACTATACGAAGAATGTGCTAAAGGAATAAATAATTTGCTATCCTCTGCTTCTTGGTCACAGTATTTAATGATATTATATAAAATTTTCTTCCTACTACCCCTGAAAGCTTTTTTATTACTTGAACTAGCAATACCAATATGAAATTTTGAATTAGAATAAAATACGATCAGAAATGACGCAACACTCACATACATTGGAAAAATAATTGAACTGAAATTATCTAATGAGGGAAATCCGAGGTCAAAGAAAATCCCAGAAATGCGCTCATCGTTCCGCTCTCGCCCCTTAATAAGTTGGAATCGTCCAAATGTGGTCGTCTCAGAATCTATTGGTGGACAGTAAGTATATGTTATAAATATTACATATTGTTACAAGTGGGCGAACGTACACCGAAGGAGAAAACGTTGGCGACGCTTCACAAAGAGCTTTGCGCCAGCCGAGTTGATTTGGCGAGCGAAATATTCTGGTAACCCCGAGACAGTTCCTGGTGCGCCGCGTTGGTTCGCGTATCGCTCGTCCGACTATATATAAGGGACGGGTTGCCACAATCTGTAGTTTCCTCTCGGAAGGAAAGCGCCTCGCTGGACCAGCGGATTACTTTTCTCGCTTGTTATCAGAGAGCTGTGTTTACTTTTGCTGTTAACGTTGTGTTATTGAGCTCGCTGTTATTTACCGTTTACTCTGTTATACAAAATCTGTCTTGCAGTCTGTGTTTATTGTGCTTAAGGCTTGCACTCACGCTGTTAGTGACTGTTGATTGCTGGATTGTTTTTATCTGAAATTGTTACTCTATCAATTATCCTGTACATAGCTGTAAATAAATTTGTTTGTGCTGTCCTCAAGTAAAGTCCATTTAATCCAAACCCGCTACGCGAAAAACGTAACAATATGTTGGAATAAATCATTTTGGAACAGTTAATGATGTCAAACCATTAGTATCCTTAAAACTTCCTCACATATTCTATATCTATGTTTCTTCCCCCTAGGAAAGCTGAACTTCGAATCCCTGAGTGGTTGGATCTTTATTTTCAGAAACCGCACAGTAGCCATTTAGGTCTTTTGGGGAAAGAAATCCAACCATGCGTTTTGGGCATCTTTTTACCAAATGATTGAAACCAAAATTTGGCTGAAAGCTACAGTGTGAATGAGTAACGATAAGGTGACCGGAAAGCCGAAAATCGTCAAGAAATTCAGTGAGATTGAGGAAAACGGTGGTCAATCATATTTCTGTTCATACATCAGGTTGGGGAAGATTTATATTTAGATATATGAGGAATCGAAAATTTGAGTATGCAGCGTCGTCAGTGCTATATCTGGGAAATTTGTTCAATTCTGATGAATAACTAACGCGCATCCAACTTATAATGGACTCTGATTCCAATTATGCTAGCTATTTTTAGTCTACTAACGAGTTTATTATTTGCATTACTTTTATATTCTGTATATTTATTTTTTAAAATATTATTATTTTATTCCTTTTTTTTGCATTATTTAGTACGTTGCTATGGTAATTTGATGGAATTGTAATTCGTTAATTCATGATGTAATTCGTTAATTCATGATGTAATT
>JAOUZG010013995.1:1620587-1668513 GCA_026289955.1 Argiope argentata | reverse complement strand
TGTAATTCGTTAATTCATGATGTAATTCGTTAATTCATGATGTAATTCGTTAATTCATAATGTAATTCGTTAATTCATGATGTAATTCGTTAATTCATTAGATCGAGTTGCAGTTGAGGTTATGTTTATCATTAACCAAAACCGTTTAAGTAAAATAAACTTCGTTACATTAACATGGGAAGCCATAATGGGAAAGATTAAAAGCACACGCACGCACACACACCTCTTTTTTCTCAGAGCGTCAAGTTAGTGACATAATTATGGAAAATTATTTTGGTTTTTGTGAGAAAAGAGCTCAACTAAAGCTGAATTCTTGATACAGTATGATTTTAAACTTTAAAGGGTGTAATATACTATTTATATATTGAGCTATTTTAGCCTTTGAACATCATATTAATTATACTACGTGCTATGTAAAGGAAAGTACGAATTTGAAATATTAATAATTAAAGCAATTTAAACTTGATGTAAATATTAACCTATTATTATAATACCTAAAGATTTATTTCAATTTAATTAGTATTTTTCAGTAATTACTTTTTTCTGCTTCTCGGACATCTTTTTGTTGAATTATGATGTATCAGACGATATTGGTAATATTTCCTTAAAACATTTTTTAAAAAACCTTTTGAATACGGATTTACTAAATTCTTTTTATAGATGGAGCGTGATTGCTATTTTTTAAATATTATTTTTTGTATTTTTTTAAAATTCCACAAATGTTCAACAAAATGTTCTATAATTTTAAATTAATATTATATACAAGAAATTAATTTATTTGATACTTTAAAAATATAGATTTCTCTTGTAATTTTCTCAAAAAAAATATTTTTTTTAAAAGAAGGGTGGCGTTTTGCTTATACGCTTTGATGTATATTAAATTGTTTTTGTCAATAATATAAAAACATTCATTCTTGCTGTCTTTTTCGACATTTATACTTCTGAAATATTTTTCTTTTTATGTAATAAAGAAAAAAAGACTAATTTTCCTTTTTCTTCTCTAAGGGTTAAGCATTCAATTCAGCTGATTCTTTAATTATAGTTGATGGGCTAAAAGTCAATGAAATTTTGATATCACTAAAGAGTTTTACTTACTTTGATGCAGATATTTCATTTCTTATATGCAAATGATTTTTTTTTTGCACATAAAATGATTGCTCAATTCTGATTTGTGTGTTAGTAAGAAGTATAGCTATGGAAGGAACCAAATAATTTCATTCTTGAGTACTCTCCCAATGTGCATATGTTTTTGTACTGCAATTTTCGTGAATACATTTGACAAAAAGTTCCGAGATATGATTGGTTGGTTGAAAATTATTCTAGGTCAAGACGACTCTCGATAAAAGTGCAAAGTGACGTCGGTCCCTCCCCTTTAATGGTTCTGTTACGCACTACATATAGAGATTTTGTTGACAAGCGTCGATTTAGGAAAGGGAATCTTGGGTATCTTTTAACTCCTTGCTTAAGGCCCAGAGATTTTTATCTTCTCTCTCATGGCGAGAGTATAAAAAGGGAATTTTTTAGAGTGCGTGTTGGCAATAATAATAATAATAATAATAAAGTAGGATTTGGATCTGGAAATAAAGAGAGAAGCATCACTTCACAATCAATAATTATAGAAACAGTAAATATTTCATTGCTTCATGTGACATACATAGCATTGAAGCACTGTCTCTCTGGTTCAATATATATATATATATATATATATATATATATATATATAGAGAGAGAGAGAGAGAGAGAGAGAAATGGTGGATTTTTCTGTAGTTAGATAAGCAAGGTATCTGGGAACAGGGGGATATCTGATACTAGTTTAAAATCTCAATATCTTATTTTCAAGATTTGGAAATAAGTGGAAGTTCTAGAATATATTAGGTGGAGTAATTTAAGATTTTTAAAAAAAATAGGAAATTAACTAGATTTTTTATTAAATTAAGGGTATACATGACGTATATACAATTCTAGCGATAAAATCAAGGTTATTTTCCATATTTTTAGTTAACTGGATTTTTAAATTATTATTTTCGTTTAAATACGAACACATTTTTTTTGGCGGATTTCATCCAAAGTTTGATACAGTCTTAATGTGAAGATCACGTTTCAAAATTTTTTAGGCTTATCTTTTTATTTTAACTTTATCATACCCAAAATAAATATATAAATAGAAAATGGAAATATATAAATAGTTCGTGGAAAAATTCGAATTCGTGATTTTGATGAATCTCTTTTTTAAGATCTCCCTGAATTCAAAAAACACATTTTCGGACATTTGACCATTTGTCGTTCTGTTTTTTTAAAAAGCATCTGTCCGCATTTTTATCGGACCTATTTTTATAATATTCTTTTTACCATTATTATTTCTGAATATCATTATCACAAACAGACTGTATGTCTGTTTATGTATATAGCAGAATTCCCTAACCATATAAATTTCCTAACCAAATTTTAGTCAGTGACTGCCAGTTAATTTGGGCGATCGTCACAGCGATAAGATAGCCCAGGAGATTCTTCCAATGTCTCTGGCCGCGGTGGCAAAGGTCTCGGCTCCTCAGCCATAGGGTTTCAGGTTCAGGACCCGATTCCACCAAAGAACCGTCGTGTCGGTCTTACCTCTGGTGTTCAGTGGAGAGGGAGGTACTAGCTCAGGTGTCGCCCTCGTCATCTGACAGTGGTTCAAAATTACGAGGTGCCTTCCAAAATAGCCTTAGTGTTGCTTTATAGTGGAACATTAATATAACTAAACTAAACCAAACTTTCAATGTCTCTTCCATTTTCTGCCCTTTACAGTGTTTAAATAACCAGTAAATTATAGCAATGTAGACAGGACCTGACCTAGCCTAATTGGGCCCGGGGCAAAACTTCTTTGGGGGTCTTTGAAAAGCAATATTATTTCAACTAATTTATTGTTTTCTTCACATTAACTGAAGTAAAGAGGCATAAAACGGTCAAAAATGGGATAAGAAAATAATTTCCGTTCAAAATTTAAAAAAAATAAACAGGCATGCTAATATTATAGCCTTCAGAAAAGTACAAAAAATTATTTTTTCAAGACGAAAATATTTCTGCATCTTGCTTCGTAGTACATAGAAATAATTTATTCTTTACTGTTACAGAACGTTGTATGAAAAATGAAACTAAAAAGTTTCATTTGTGTAAATAAATGTTTGTAATTTTGATCATTTTTTCATGCCATAACACTAAGTAATGTTTTCTTTTGAAGTTATTACACAATAGTATGCCAGGCTTCATTGTTACTATGTAAGAAAAATGAGAGTAATGAAACTTATATTGACCTTAAATGATTATTTTCATTTTTAAATCTATAACATTTTTAACTTGTTTATTAGTAACTCAGTTTTTACCAAAATATATTATTCTCTCGAAATAATAAAAATAAATGAAGACAAACATACATAATTAGAAATTAAATGCAGTTTTCTGATTGTCAACTAGGTCATCTAGCTGCGAAAAATTCATATCCTTTCTGACATTAAAACGAAATTCCGCTAAATTTTCGCAATTACAGATGGCTCAGTTAAGCCAATAAGATGCTCGTATTTTTGTAAATATATCGCATTTGACGATATGTAAAAATACAGGCTTTTGATTGACCAAATTGATACATTGCATTTAAGAAAATTTAGCTAAATTCCGCCGTAGAAAGCCATGGATTAACGAAGTATTGATTATTTTTTTTTGCGTTTATACGATAGATAAATGAAGAAGCTAGACAAAACTGACGAATTTTACACTGCCCTGATATTTTGTTTAAAATTAAGTTCATTGAAGAAGGAAACGTAAAATAAACTCTCTATTCGATTCCCCCCCCTTCTGCAGCTGCCTTAGTCAGGCCCTGATTGCAAGGAATAAAGCGGCGTTATCTTATGTCTGTTAAGGAACGTGTTTGCTCAAACATGCTTTGAGCTTTATGCATGAAATTTGGTACTTGATCATAACATCAAATTTGTAGAATCTGTCCAATTTTAGACGAACTCCATTCAGAGGAAGTCTGCCTGCCTAAGCATAAATGAATATGCTAACAAATCGTATAGAGCTAAATGGTTAAAATGTGTACTGAAATTTAGCATCTAAAAGGAAACTTAGATGCTAATCTCAAGTTTAAAATTGAATTCGTAAGAGGAATATCGTATGTCGGTGGGCACAAACGCAATAATCGGTCGGTACTTTTGCATCAATGTAAATACGATAATTTGAAAATGCAAGGAGACTAATGAAATTTGATATAGGATTTTGCGATTACGTGTGTAGTTAGTTATGTCCAAATTTGGTTTCAATCAGTCGAAAAAATAAGATACATATTTGATTTTCAGGTACTTGTGTATTAATCTCTTGCCAGAGATTTATGAGATTAATACACACTCAAATTCTACCAAATATGGATATTTTGTGTCTATTTTTCGCTAATGAATGCAATTAACATACTACAAGCGCCAGCAGTTCTGTCGTATACTGCGAAATATATTACTCCCATGTGTGGCACCAGGGCCCGACTTAGTCTAGTTGGGACCCGTGGCAAAAACTTTTTTGGGGTCCCTTCGCTTCATTACTTTAGTAATGAAGAACATGCATTAAAAAAGAAAACTTAAAATAAAATTTCTATTCTATTTGGGGGCCCTCTACTTATGTGGGACCCAGAACAACTACCCTGTATGCCCCTGTCTTAATCCGGTCCTGTGTGGCAATACTCAACAAGTAAAAATCCGAGTACTTCTGACATTACCGACCTTGTCCAAGGTAGGAGATTGTTAACGGTTGTTAAATTATCGCAATTTCAGACAAACAGATATAATTTCAGTTATGGTGTTACGATTGTATCATCTGATGAAATGATGGGTTCTAGTCCTGAAAATGGTTTTTCCTTGAAGCGTTAGGGCTGGATTAATAGGTAAATTCTGCTTTTTTTTTTTACGGCACTTGCCATGGGCAAGCTCGTCGAGGTAATCTATGATTTAAGCTTAATAAATGTCTCTTGTTTTGTAGTAGCGTCAATGAGGGCCAAGAGTACGAGCAAGCGAATGTGATGAGCGAATGTGTTTTGCAACTCACTCATCACATTCGCTTGCACAGCCCCTTTTTACAGAGGGGTACATTCATACACCTTACAGGTCGAACATAGAGCAATCATGCCTGAACGGGGACGTCCAGATCACGCTATCCCTATGCCAGGTTGCCAGCGTTTTTAGTGTTTGGTACTGCCTATGAGACTTTTCCATCTCCTGTCGTCTATTTCAGTCCAGAATTATATATATATTCCTTTCCTCATCAAAATTTCTCTTAATCGGAAGAATTTCTTGCGAAAAGAAAGCCTTATAAACGTCAAATAATTCGCATTCTAAAACTCTCAAAACAAAACAAATCTTTTCGAATCAGTTTGTCCATTTAAAATCTATCTGTTACATGTCATCCCTCGGCCGAATGATAATAGTTTTTCTCACTAAACATTTATTATTGTTAGTTTATTATTATTAGTTATATTTATTATTATTAGTTTTTATATTATTGTATGTTTATTATGTTATTGTTGTATATTATTGTATGTTTATTATGTTTCCACCCTGCAAGTCGTGAATCTATTTTAATTTGAAATAAAATCTGTATGTAAACACACCCTTCATATAACCGTAATAATCCTAATTTTTCTTCTTCTTAGAGTTAAACAGTACTTCCCTGGTAAACATTTGTGCCAATTTCAAGCAATTATTTATTCATACAGTGATAGATTATCTAATTAGTACTCCTCAAATTCTCCCATTTCCATTAATATTGCTTTTGGATCAGAAATTACAATATTTGATATAGATCTCTTTTGGTGAACTTTATATAAAATGACTGTTGGTCTTGTGGTAAGATTTTAGCTTTGCAAACAGAGTGCTCCTCCTGAATCCACTAAAAATATGTGTGGACATGCTGTATATTCAACCCAATACTGCAGATTTGGTGCCAAACTAGTTCAAGTGTTATTTCTTTATATCTGAGGCAAAATTATGTAATTGTCTTAGAATAGTCCTAAATTGCTTCAAAATGGTAAGCTAATGGTACCAAACCAAACACGGGTATGTGAGAATGGTTTTTAATATTTTTACTTTCAAAAATGTTTCTTTATTTATCAAGCAATTGATACTTTTAACTTTGATAACAGTTTGCTTAGTAAAATTTATACTCTCAGCTATAGGAAACAAGTGAAATTTTTTTAAAAATAGCATGTTGCATTTTCATTATAAGTCAATTATAAATTTAATTCCTGTCCATCATATGAGACAAAAATGCTTTTTGAAGTGCTGTTCTTTCATAGCAATAATATCTAAAGTTGAAAAGTATATAATTCTTAGATTTCAAATTAATATGGATGTAGTTCATAATTTTCATTTATATGTCGTAATTTTTTGTAGATCTTTTGATTTAATCTATTGTACTTAATAATTTCTTCTTACATTCGGCGATGATTTGTATACCAATTTTTCTGAATAATATTATTTAAAAAAATATAATAAAACATGTTTGCAAATACTGCATAATACACAACTAGACTTAAAATGAAATAAAATCTGCCCATCAGTAATTGATAGTCAGTATCAAGATATAAATTAGGTAAAATATTTTCCAAGACAAAATTTACATACTTCTCCTCAGCATCTGAGGAAATAATTGTAGAATAATATAATGTGAAATAGAGTAATGTAAATATGTAAAAAAAGTTAGTTTAAAGCAATTTATTTTTCTGCAAGGAACAATTAGGAAGTCACACTCTTGACATTATAATAATTCTATATATGTTTATATCTTATGTTTATAATACACATAATGTATCTCCCTTACAAGATAAGAGTGAATTATTATTTGTTTTGTGTGTACAATTTTTTTTAATTGCTTTATCCATTTATAATTTAATTTTGACTGAACTTCATTTTGACCTATGATTTTTTTTATGTGTGTGTCATGAAAAATTATAGTAATATTTGCAGTTTCTATTCAACATAACATCTAGAAACTGATTCCTTTGGTTTAGTGAAAAGAAATGACAAATTTATTAGCATTTGTATTTATTTTAAGAAATTGACTTTATCCTCAATAAATTATTTAATTATATTTCTGAAAAATGTTCTTTTTTAATGGAGATTTACTTTACAGATGAATTATTGACTCTTTTATAGAGAACATAGTAAAGAGCTTCCTTTTACAACTTTCAGGTTTAGAGAAGATATTTATGAGAGAATTATTTAATTTAGTACTTTATATATTTAAAAAAATACTATAGAATTTTTCATTAATTAAACAATTATGTGATATTTTTTAACAATATTTTTATCATTTGGATGACATACTTTTACTTCTTTCTGAATCTACTTCCAAACATTAGAAATGATATTTTATCTGCTGTTTCTATTTATTCATTTCAATGGCTTAATTACTAATTTCTTTAATTAATAGAATAATTGATTAGTTAAAGCATTACTAATAAAAGGAAAAAAATAAGACCCATAACTGTATATAATTTTGAATTTTTATAATAGAACTTAGATATTTTGTAATAATAACTTTGTTATATTATTATGCTTTTATTTTAAGTTGTGAGCACTTGTTATACAGATACATACTCATAAAAATGGGAGAAAATTTGCAATGAATGCACTATGTTTTGGAAATTTCTTTTCCTTTTATAAAAAAATAGCACAGCAAATCATAAATGCTTTATTATAAACATTAATGTACAGAAGTTGAAAATACAAATGTGTCTAGTGAAATGTTTTTTCATTATCAACATTTCCACCACCATATAAAAAGTACCTAAAAAGGAATAAATAAATAATAAATCTGTAGAAGTAAAATAAAACATAATGTCAACTTTCTCCAACAAAGATTAATGAATTTGAAATGCAGATAAGAGAGGAAATAATTTTAATATTTTAGTTACCTTACCCATTTCTTTCTATTAATGGTGTTTTTAGACACAGCATTCATTCCTTTCGTCATCTTTCCCAAGGACATACTGAAAAAATAAAATAAAATTTAATGACATTATAAAAGAAAAGACATAGTATTATTTTAATAACCATAAAATTTCAATATCAATGCTAATAAATATGCCAAATATTTTTATGCTTGTGTCTTATGGTTAAAAACCTATGATTTAGAGTTTTGTTAAATAATTTCACATTTTACCCAGGATAAAATAAAGACTAAAATTTTTACAAAAAGGTTTTCTTATATGTTTATGCTGAAAAAAAAATGCTTATAGGTAAAAAAAAAATTCAGTAAATGCTATGTAGATTTCAAGAATTGATTGAATAATTTTTTAATAGGTGGAAGGGGGAGGGTTAAAATATGTAGTAGCAAATATTGTAATTGCGCAAGTTAACTTTTAATAACGAAGTTTAATATTGTAAAATTTCTTAAGAAAGAAATATCCATATGGTGAAACTTATCAAAAAAATTTTCACACAAAAAAAATAAGAGTACACTTACAGTCACACTTATATACAATATTGGTGACATTCTGTAATTGCCTTTTTAATTAAATAAATAAATAAAATCAACTTTATTTTATTATCTTTAATTTGTCTCAGTCAGTCATATATTATTTTTTGGATAGAATGCATAATTTTATAGATTGACAACATGTTTAAACAAAATCATTAATTTCATACATTTAACATGCAATGCCTCTTGTGTTAGCAGAAAAATAATTTAATAAATGCAGAAAGCATATATTAAATTTCGATTTTGTGTTTCCAACAAATTCTAATTTGTTTCATGGAGAAAAACAAAAGAATAGTTTTTAACCAAATTACCTTGAAATTATTGAAATACTGAAATAATTTCCAATCCAGAAATCTTGTTGCATAAATTGAAGACAGCTGTATAAATATCAGTTGGGCAGTGTGTTATTTTTTCCTTCAAGCATTGGTAAAATTCACTGTAAAGAGAATTAAGGTAATACATCAGAAAGGCATAATACTCTCCATCAAATTTTGCAAGACGATTGTAAAAGATAGAAGATTACCTAGCAAGTTGTGTAGCTTTCAATACTGCTCCTTTTCTGATGCTCAAAGTATATTCATTAAATTTTGATATACAATCATTCCTAATGGCATTAGTTAGATCTTGTATACAAGAATCTGCAAAAGGAAGAAAAAAATAATACAAGTTTTGCCACATGCAACAGGGGAAGTTTTAATTAAAAAAATTGTTTAAGTCAGCATTTGAAAATTTATGATATATTAAAGTTTCTTTTTAGTAGGATGAAATAATGACTTAAAATAAATAAATTATGTCAAAAAATATTAAAAACGGATGCCTTTCAAATTTTAGAAGTTTGAAATCCTTGGCAATTTTATGTAACAATGTTATATTTATAATACATAATGTAAAAATTGAAATTCTTCTAATTTTATAAAAGTTTTATATACTATTTTAAAATAACATTCTTTTATCTTAATTATATAAGAAAGACATTGTAAAATTGAATTTGATAATAAATATATTTTAAAGCTTATTCAAACACAAGAATAAATTAAATGCATTCTTGTTCTAATAATGTGGAAGATTGAAATAAATACAAATTTCTGAAAAGGCTAGTTTAAATAAATGTCTTAACACTTTGCTGACCGGTGACGAGTTAACTCGTCATTGCACTTGCATTATCTGTTTCAATTTATAACATCGAGGGCGATATAGAACATTGCAAAAACTTGGCATATCGTGTTTAGTCTTGTCCACTCTATAACAGAAAAATTACGTTTTAATTAGAAATTTAGTAAAATTCCAAAAATTTCAACCATGACGGAACGTATCGGCGAAGAACTTTTTGATGTTCCAATTAGCCAAAATTGATCGGGAGTTTTTTTAGAACGTTTTACTTTCATATTCAATTACAAAAAAGTAGCCGGTGACATGACATAGTTTCTGTGTAAAATTGCCAGTCACCAAAGTGTTAACTAACCAAATATATTTTTAGAAAGAATTGATTTTAAATAACATTTATATCTTACCATTCATTTTCAGTTTCTTCAAACACTTAGTTATTGGCTTAAAAGTTGAAGTAATTGCATTGGCAAGGTCATGTTGATCATAAAAACACATGTCATCAACTTCTTTCAGAATACAGTTCTTGCATACTTTTAATGCACTAAATCAATATTGAATGTCAGGTTATTGGAAATAGTTTCACATATAAAATATTGAGTCAACTTCTAATGCTATAAATATTTAATTATCTATTAATAAAAAAGCTATTTTTAAAATGTTTTTGTATTTCTATCTTATTTAAAATAAACATTTTTATTAATCTTAATTTTACAAATGAAACTGATATTAATAAAGAGTTCATTCTTTTTAAAGATGGTTTAAAAGTAGTGTTCAGCTGCTAATATGCTGACAAGTTATGGTTGGAGTCTTTGTATTACCGTAACATGAAAATCTAAATTTTAAAAAATGATAAATGCTAATATGCTAAAAACTTCTGTCTCCTATAATTTAACATTATGGCAAATAATACAGTTGTTGCGCATTTGAGTGAAATAATGTAAGAACAATTTACTCTAAATGAATGATATACTTTAAACTGTAAAATAAAAATTATATTAAAATCTTATTAATGAAATTTTATTCAAATGGTTTATGAAAAATTGAATTATTATGATAAAAATTATTGTAACTGTTTTTTTAATAGCATAGCCAAACATATATTGCAAATAGTATGCCTAATAAAAATATATATAATTTTTTTTCTTTGAAGAATGTCATTCACATTAGACATTAGAAAGGAGCAAATTTTGGAATTTTTAGTGGCAAAATTAACTAACTTTTTAAAATATTCATATTTATATTTGTCAAATAAAAGCGTATTTTATTACCAACTTTGAAGTAATATCTATTGCTAATCACCAACTAAATAAAAGTATTTTTTCAATGAAGATATTATATTCTTTTCTCAAAGTTGCATTCATTATAAATGTTAAATATTACAAACAAGCATATATACTTATGAGCAGTAGAATTCTGTTCTTCATGTAATGGACACTTCTCTAAGGGAGTAAGTGACTTTTCAAAATCTTCAAACAAACAAGAATGTAATCCTAAACCTGCAAGAAATATGAAGATATACATTTGTAAATACAGATATCACAACATCTAAAATCTATTCAAAGAAATGTACCTCTTTAAAAGATATGCTTAAAAAAATACTTTTAAGAATTTAACAGACGGTTTATAAAATTAAAGATTTGTGATAATTTATTTTTTTCGTGTGTATGGAAAATAATATTGCTGACTGCTAATAAATGTTGTATAAAACATTATTAAACTAACATTATAATTTTAAATTAAACATGATTACTTTTATTTGATAAGGACTTGAATGTAAAAACAATAAATCCCATACTTTAGCACATTTATTCAAATAATTCAGTTTTTTTCATGAGTGAAAAGTACCATTAATAATAATTAATAAGAAACAGTTTACAGATAAATCTAAATAAGAAAAGAAAATACAGCAATTTATCATTACTATTTTTGTTACTAATTTAAATGCATCAAAAACAAAATATTCTTTAAATTATAAATTATATTAAGTTTTATTTCGAAAAAAAATGGTTAACCTGCAAAATTACTGCAATATTAGTACTAATTAATTCAAATCATAGTACTTAATTTCATTTCTTAGCTTAAAAAAATACTGGTCTCTTTGTATAATAAGTATACTAACAGCTGATTTATAATATGGAAAAAACTTCTAATTGATTCTGGTATGAATACTTTGAAATGTAATAAAAATTTAAATAATCATCCTTTTAGATATTTTTGATGTTTTCTAGAGCAATTAAAAACAAGGAAAAAAAAACTGAAAAATATTTTTAATAATAAGATGCAGCCTTTACAATAGATAACAAAATGAGAAATAACTTACCATAATTTTCTTTCTTTATGCAGATTTCTTCTTCAATAACTACTTCATTTGTTTTGATATTGTCATTTTCTGATACATTCATACTTTTCTTCATAAGCAGGTGAAAAGTATTTAAGTCACCACAGTCCTTAAAAGTATCTTCAACACACTGGAAAGGATAATCAGAGCTCCTAAAAAAAGTCAACAATGCAAAATTTACCTTTTTTCAATGTGATATTTTGTTTTACCAACTTCACAAATTTTTAAAAATCCACCTTGAATAAATAATTTCACTAATTATCAATGAGTTATTGTTATTATTTTGAGACAGTTGAAAAAAAAGTAGCATAAGCACCGATCAAGTTTTTGATGAATGAAAATCTTGGTGCAAACCGCAATCTTAAACCGCCTGCGAAAGATTTTCTGGACAAAAATAAAAAAAAAAAAATAATTGGAAAAAATAATCAAATCAAATTAATTTTTTATCTAATATGTTAAATGAATCTTTTTCTTTAAATAAATTTCAAAATCAATAGTATTTTGATGCATCTTACCTAAAAAAAGGCCCTTTAAAAAGTCTATTCTTGTATTCAAGATATTAAAATAGTGATAAAAAATGATGGTGTCATGATAATATGTTAAGATAAAATATGTTTTAAAGGAAGAATAAAAAAAAGAAAATATTTTTATTTGAAAGAATAGTCAAGAAGCTATAACTTAGAAGTATTTAGGGTAACTTCAAAATTATTACTTTAAGTATTTTTACATACTTTGCTAAACCTTTGTGAAAACTGGTCATGTAGCCAAACATAATCGATAAACATCCATCAATAGATGGAGAAGTAAATTGCTCAATGCATTTTTTCCCTTGTTGTATATCTGAAGGTTCTGAAAAAGGTAAAATTAACCAAAGTTAGTATATAAATTTATACCTGACTAATAATATTCCTTTAAATTTTGTCTCCAAAAAATAACAAAAAGAAAAAAGAAATTTAAGAGAAAACAAATAAATAATTTCAAACTCTTTTTACTTCAACACTGCTAATTAAAGTCCCTTATATGGTAGGCATTTTGCAGGTACAAATTTGTAGAATTACACTTTTTAATATTAACAAAGCTTAAGTTTAAAAAGTTAAGTTAACCAAGTTAAATTTGTTAAAGTTTAATAAAGAAATTATTATTTGTAATTTATTGACTATTTGAAATTTTTTGTGTAAAATAGATAATGTAAGAAATTTTCAATAGATAATATTAAAAAATTCACATTTTTAATTTGACCAAAAATTTTAAAGATATCAAATTAAAAGAAAATTTACTTACCATCAAAAATATTCAGATAGGTATTCAATTTCCTTTTAATACCTTCTAAGAATTCTTTCATAAATTCCTTGAATTCATAATAATTATTTTGTTTGCATTCTAAAATTGGATGCATCATGACACATACTGTAAGAGGTAAGACATGCCTAGAGGAGTGAGATAAAAAGTGTTATTTGGTTTTATTAAAAAAATGAAGAAATTAAAAGTGGAAAAATGGCTTTAAATTACTTAATATTATTAATTTTATGCCCCAAACAAATTACCAATGCAGTTTTTCAGTTGTTGCATTTAAACTATCATTGATTCTTCTTATAGTTCTATCGAAGCAGTCATATATTTCCTTGGTAGCAGAATGCTTCTGGTGAGATGTACACTCAGAATCTAAAGTGAAATACATATACTAATAGGACATTTAAACAAAAGAAAAAAACCCCAATGTTTTTTGACATAAAATTATGAAAAGGTTTTTACTCCAAATTTGACTTATTCATTAAATTCTAGAGCAAATTGAATAGCTAATGTAAGTAATTAACTTTATAATCAGAAAATCTATCTAGAGCATTAAATATTTATATAAAAGTATCTTTTATTACTTATACAATGAAAATTGTTGAAATTAAAAAAAACATTCGTTTTTGAATGCATCAAAAAAATTGAATATCTTATTTTAGTAGAACTTTCTTTAAAAGAAAAATGGAAAACTAACTAAACAAACTAGAATTGTTTTTAGTCTGTTTAGTTAAGTTTTCCCTTTTTTACACACTAATTTTGCTCTTTTTCTTTTCTTGGAAATAAGTTTGAATTCCTATCAAAAAACTTTTTATTTGGTCCATGTTATTATTTGAATTTTGCATATGAAATCCGGATTTCTATATTCAAAATGTACCATCTAAATTGCAGATTTTTATGACTGCCAATGTAATATATCATATTGCAAGTAGTTATGCTCTTGCTGCTCACTTAAAACTTTATGGAGAATGACTTCATGATAATGGATAAAAAAAGTATTTTTAAAACTATATGATCGAAAAGAATAAAACAACTTTACCTGAAGATCTGATTTTAGCAGAAAGACATGTTGAATCTTCATCTAAAAATGAAATAAAGAAAAGTGATTAATAGATCTACAAAAATTTTAAGGTAAAATATCCATTTAATTTTATTTTTTGTGTATTTATTGTATAAAATTATATATATATTTTCAATATCTGTATATTCTGAACAAGAAGTACACTGTATTTTAGGAAGGCAATCTTCCCACATTAAATATAATATTGTAATATTTTATAACTACAAAAGAAGTAAAATACAGTATCCAGCATCACTTTTTATAAGCTCAAATATGTTTTTATAATTTAATAAACTAAAAGTGTCAAGAAGTAATAGGTCAATTTCAAAGCAAATAACTTTTAACTTGAAAATAGCTTTCTTTAGGTTAACATTGTTAAACTTTATATATAAGTAATACTATTTCTATTAACTCACTAAACTACAGAATTTATTCTAGTTTTCAGGGAGTAATATTTCTTAGATAATTCAAATAACTCTTTTATTGTGATTTAGTTTGTAAATTTTTTTAAGAGAAATCAGTTTGATTTTACTGATCGTACCATATTCTAATCAATCCCGATAATATCAAGATAATAATGTTGCCGCCTTTTTTTGCTAATAATAGTAATGACAACAGACACAAGAATGTGGGGGTATGTTATGCTTTTACATGCCAATAAGAATTGTAATAAAACACAATTAAGATAGTATGAAATTGTTTTTCCCCTTGCAAGGATTGAAAATTTAGAAATATCATATTACTGGTATGCTGTTAAAGATAATCAAGTTAAAATAAAAAAAGAAAATGCATTAATTCATTTTGTGTGAGGCAGAAAAAATGTGCATAGTTATATATGTGCAATATTTATGTCATACTATTGATATACATGTGATTTTTCTGGTATCCAGATGACATTTTATTCACATTCAGAAGTAGTTAACAAACAAATAGTCTACAATGTTTAAGACGCCTTACTTTCTTTGAGAATTTCTTTTAAATCAATTCCAAAAGGTATATAAATAGGCGGAAGGGTTAAAAGTGATATGTCGTTAGAACAATATGGCCATACATTCTTTAAACAATCTAAAATTTCTAAAAGACTCCTGAAAAAGAAAGAAAATGAAATCACTTAACAGTAGCTATAAGATATAAAGAATGAAAAAGAAAACTAACTTGTGTTTTACAACAATCTGTTTTGATAATTACTACAAGCTTACATAAAATTTAATAAATCTCAAATAAAATCCCTTCGAAAAGTCATAAAATAAGCTTTACTCAAGTCAGTCATAGTTCAAAAGTATATATAAAATACATAGAAGTATTACTTTCCATTTTGGTATAATTTATAGTGTAATATTGAAGTTGAAATTCATTATTTTTAATTATAAAATTATTCCATTGAATTTTTGAGATATTCTTCTTATTAACATTATACTAAATTTCCTTGCTTTACTATAGTAACATTATTTGATAAATAAAAGATATATTTTCTAATATATGAAAAAATGTTTATACACAAAAACTTCGTTTTTTAAAAAAGTTATTGCTATTTCTGCTTTAAAAACAAGTAATAGATAGCTATTACTTTTTTCAACATCCTGCCAGTTAATTTTTCTTTTATTATCACTTTTAGACTTTATATTGCAAACTAATAGTAGGAAAAAACCATAGTTGGAAAAAAAAGAATTAGCAGTTTCATAAAGTCATTTTTATACTCAGTTCAATTATCTCTACCATAGACGTTTATTAATTTGCATAAACTTTAGTTATTTTTTAAATGACGCTTACCTTTCAGTAAGTACAGCAGGTTTTTTGTCTGATAGCTGCTTGTATATAACACTCGAACAACTGGACAAGTGTGGAATATTTGCTCCATAGCATGGCTTGATTGCTGGGCCTAAAATTAATTTTAATATAAAATACTGTTTTGTATCAAAGTAATACATTTAGGTAAGATCAAAATACACTATAAAAATTAAAAGATTTTTATTCTTAATAAATTTCTTGGGATATGATGAAGTCTCATATTCACTGAGACAATACAAAGTTATTTCATTAGAACTCAATTAC
The DNA here is from genome assembly GCA_026289955.1 of Argiope argentata. NCBI lineage: Eukaryota > Metazoa > Arthropoda > Arachnida > Araneae > Araneidae > Argiope > Argiope argentata. The sequence continues at coordinate 1,652,167 of JAOUZG010013995.1, read as the reverse complement.
AAAATCATTGAAAAACAATTTTACTGTTAACGCATTAGATTTTCTGACTATCAATATACCTAAACATTTTTTTAAGAAAAAGCATCATATTGCAGATTAACCTGAATGATATTATTTATTGTGATAAATCACTTTAGTTAATAAGTAGTTTGACTCAAATTTTGGAATTGCATGGTCATAAACATATTTTTTGCATCAACATGTATAATCTCCTTCAACATAATCATCACTACTACCTTTACATGGCAAATAATGATTCTTAAAGAGACCTCAAGTGAAACCTCTCTGTATTTATATTTCACAAGATGTTGTAAAGAAAGAAAGGGAAGTCTTTATGCAGAGATAAATCTGATAATTTCTGTTAAATTTTAGGTTATTATGAGTAATAGTAACATTTACTATTTCGGTATTTTTTAATGATTACTTTATTTAAACATTTTGTATTATAGTGAATTATTAATATAAGTTAATTGGAGGACTTCTGTTTTAGCATGAAAATGCTTTTAGAAAGGCATGTAAATTACAAAATTTAAAAATTGTTTGGAAAGGTATAAATATGGGGAAAATGAAATTTCAATGTTTTCCCTTAATAACAATAGGACATATTATTGCACATAAATCATTTCATAATTAAAAAAAATTCTTCCCAGTAAGATTTGTTTTATTATTATGCAATTTTTTTCTTTATAACTTTCAAAATTTGTTTTAAATAACATTTTGTAAAAATACTTTTATTGTTGAAATTTGAACTATCTTTATATTTTTGGTCACTGGTTATATTATGATATAATTTTTTAAAGATTTAATTTTAGAACTATTGGATGAATATTCATTAAATTTCATATATTTTTATTACTTCTCTGACATGTAATATGTAATTTTGTGTCTTTATTGTTCTCCAATAAATTGTGTTATATAAAATATCTTATGCACAAAATACCATAGCTGATGTGGGTGTCTAAAAGTTATTATAATATAATGTATCAAATTAGAGATTTAAGTTTTCAGAAAATCTTTTTCAGACTCTCAAAAAAGTTTTTTTTTTTAATAAATTAGATAAAGTATTCTTAAAACTTTTCTTCTTCTTCCAAATCCCTTTTGCACGCGCACGCACACACACACACACACACACATACATACACACACACAAACACAAAATCCAACACAATTTTTATTTCACGCATTATTTCAACTCCTAAGTGGAAAAAAGAAAAATGGTAAATAAATGACATTGGGAGAAAACAAAATTCATTTGAAATATTTTTTAAAATCAACTTAATTGAAATGTTTTTGATTATGATGATTTTGCTTCAGTGCATAAATGAAACAAAATTTTTAAAAAATGTTGTAAAATAATAGAAAATTCATTTAAGTGTAATGAGCAGCCAAGTGATTAGAATAGAGATAAATTGATTCAATGGGAAGAGATATTGAAATTTTAAGCCTTTAACAGCATACCAATTATATCATCCGGCTAAAAAAAGATTAATTACACAAAACCTTTCTCATGAAAGGTTAAGATAGAAGCGACTTACAATTTTCGCCTATAAACCTCCTACTACTGTCTAACTTCTCACTCAGCACTTCCAGGTAGTTAGCCACTTGTTTCTCATCACTCATCTGACAGGATAACAAATACTCTTTATCTTCCAATAAGCATCTCATCAGAGATTCCCCCCATCTACAAAAGTAATTTGTTATTTAGTAAAAGTACGTAAATAAACAAAAATGCAATTTTTTAAAGCTTAATCATTTTTTGGTAAATGCACAGAAAATTTTAGATAAAAAAAATAAATAAAAATAAAAACTTTCTGTTGTAGAGCTAGTAAAATTCTAGAAATATTAGTAAAATAATTTTGAATAAAAATTCATATGATTTAATAAAATTAATGAATTTAGTTTTATTTTGTTCCTAACTTCAAATAAGTTGGCTTATAAGTTTTTTTTAACAAAATGTATTAATAATATCTCTACTATTTACCAAACACTACATTTTTTTACTCATATGATAGATTTAGAAAACCTTAAATGTACTATCAAGAAAATAGTCAAAACTGTACTTTGAGTGAAAATTGGAATTGCTTTACTTTCTATAAAAAAAAGAGTAAAAAATTTAAATCCAAGATAGATATTCATTTAAACCTTAATGTTTGACAAAAATCAATTTAAAATGAAATAAATTGATCTGTTGACCTTATACTATGTTTAAAAGTTAGATAATAGCATCTAAAAGTCATATTATTAAAGGTGCTTATTTTAAAAATAAGTATAACTTTTGTAGTGCAGAAAACTAAATCCATATCTTTCAATAACCCTACATTGATTTAAAGGTGTTAACATAAAATATATGAAGAGATTTCAAATTCATATAAATTAATGTATAATTCTTCTGTTAATACATTGAAATTCTTTGCTGTTATTTCACTGCATTAATAAAAATCTGTTTATTTAAGATGAAATCACTCCAGAACTATTATTATTATTTCTATAAATATATTTATAGAAAAATCCATTATTGTTCATAATCTTTCATAATCTTAGATAAATTATTTCTAGTATATTGTATTAGTACAAAGAATTACATTTCTTTTTAAGTTAAAAAATACCTGAAACTTACTTCTGCATCCATTCTTCACAATTTGTACCTTTATAATAAATTATAGCTTTCATTCTGATGCTCTGACAGTTAAGGATTGTTTCAAAGTATTGTTCATAATGGTAACTGGAACAATAGCCCGCAGACCCTGAAAGGCAAAGATGTGTATGTATGTATATATATATAATAAATCTAGATTCTCATCCAAGTATTTAGTATCCATTAAAAAATTCTATTCACAATTAAATTTTGAAGTATAAATACTTCATTGCAGTCTATATATTCTAAATTTTGCCTAATAAAATATTTGCATATGTACATAATATAATGAATAATAATCAATTCATAATTTGTTATGATAGATGTCATTTTGTATATTCATTACTATTGACTAGGGGTCATCAAATTATTACACATTTTTATTCCAACATATTGAAATTTTTATATAGTTATACATTTGATTAGACAATATTAGTTACCTATCTAATCTAAAAATGGATCTTTGTCTTAGCTATTTTTGCTCAAACAGAAATGTTGATGAAATAAACTGAGTGATTAAAAAATCTTGCACATTTATACCATTAATAAAGATGAATATGTGTGTATATATGCACACTATAGACCAGAACTTATGACTTATAACAAATCTCAGCAGATGAGAATTTGTACTTCAAAAATAAATTTTTTTGGAAATTTTTAACTAGAACTTTAATTAAAATTTTACTTGAATTTAGTTTTTCTATGATAACATCTGCAAATATTATTGCATACATATAGAATGTACACTGTTTCAAAGTTTAAATCATTGTATATCTAATGATGCCATTTTAATAGATGTTCAACTTTTGTCAATTTTTTAAAACATTATTTTTGCTTGATTTTCAACAAATGTCTAGAAACATATTTTTCATTGTTCCATTAAATATTTAATCACATGCTTACTTTATATTGTTATACACTAAAAATAATTATGTTAAATACCTGTATAGTTTACAAGGATAAAGAATGCTGACACAAAATCATTTGGAAATTTATAACTGAATTAACTCTTCAACTTCAAGTAAAACTGTATATGTCTGCAACAATAATTGACACATGCAGACCAGTTTAAAATAATAAAGTAATTGGTGGATGCATGTACATTTATTGATCACAAAGCAGTTAAACAACATGAATTGTCTATTGACAATAGCTGCAAATAAAAAGTAGACAAGGAATTAAGTTGCCGATACAAGGAGTTAAAGGATTAAAGTTAGTTTTTTAAAAGGATTAAAGTTAGTTAGTTTTAGTTAAAGAACTTTATTACATTTTATCAATATATATAAACTTATATATTGATAAAATGTAATAAAGTTCATGCCTTCAATTTACCATCTTCTCTGTATTATCATATCATCTGTGAATATATATATATATATATATATATATATATATATATATATATATATATATTCTGACATTTGTTCTATGACATAATATTTTTATTATATTACGTATGCATGCTATTAAAAATAACTAAAATTAAAAAAAATACTATATTGGGGAAAGATGATATTAATATATAGAAAAAATAATTATGAACTATTATATTCATTATGAGTCGCAAAGTTTTCATATTGAAATATAAAAATATAATTACTATGAAACATGGAATCTTTTTCAATTTGAGGAGTTCTGAATCCATAAACTTCATTCATTGGAGTGAAGTCCAAACTGTTAGAGGTGATACTTTCACCTGAGTTTTCTCCATTATAAGCTGGAAAAGCACGAATTTCAGAGTCATTAATAATTTTATCAGATTGTAAACCAATACGCTCGTTCAGTTGTTTTATCTGTAATAGACTTGGAGTGGGTCCAAAATGGAATTTCTCTATCTCGTAATTCTGTTCTTTGTCTTTGTCATTCCCTCCAAGATATCCTTTTTTCAGTAATTTTAATTCACATTTATTACGCACATTTAAAAATGCAGGATCATCTGTAAAAAAGAATTAATTAAAAAGCAAAAAACATTGCACATTTTAAGATAAATATGATTCACTCAATTATGTTATTCTTAATTTTAGCACACAAAATAGCAATCACATAATAATTTTAAAAAATGATAAATAATAAATGCAATATTATAAAAAGTTTTTTTTCCCATATGAGATTGTTCTTTACAAAAATTTATCTAATAAAATTAATTAAATGTTAGTAAATTTGTTCAGGGTAAAAAAGATTAAATACATTATTTTATAAATACAGAAGTAAAAGCTATGTGAAGCTGCCTTAATGTTATAATAACAAATAGAATACAAAAAAATATATATTTAATCTTGTTAAATGTACTATTTTTAATGCAAAATTATGGAATGTAATGATTTAACTTCTAAAGAGTTATTAGCCCAAACAATATAATATAACTTTCATTTATAATTACTTCATTTGTTATTGATTGCTGAAGAAATGATATCAAAAAGTATTGACAATATATTCCAACTTTTTTTTAAAGTCGAGTTTTTTAAATAAAAAGGTTTTTTTTGAAATTAGGAAGGAAAGTGAATGCTGTTTTAAATTATATTTGAAAAAAAATTTAAAAACTCTGTTGTAATTAGAAAAAGACTGCATATTTGCTAAACTTATATAGTTAATTTCTTTTAGAATATATTAATTTTTCTAATTTTTTAATATTACAAAAATAAAAACAAAATAAATATTACAAAAATCAAAAATTTTCAGACCTGGTTCACATACTGTATAATCGTTTGAATAAATTGGGGCACTGTTGTTAGGATAAATAGTATCATCAAGTATTTTTAAAATACTTTCAACAATCATGGATGAACAGTTTTTAAAAGATTTGTTCAAGCATTCAAAAGCTGTTTTTCTATCCCTGAAAAGAAAATTAGAGGGTAAAATACTATATATATATATATATATATATATATATATATATATATATATATATATATATATATATAAAACTTTTTTTTAATAATAAATATGAATTAAGTTTATATCATATCTTAAATATGATTAATAAATGCCATCTTCATTTAATAATATTCTGAATTTCAAGAAAGATATCACATGCCTAAAATGACAACTAGTTTAGTACTACCTTGCCAAATTATCTTTATAGAGAGAGGGAGAGAGAGAATAATATATAAGTAAAGGAGACAAAGTAGAATTAAAAATTTAATAAAAATAATAAATAAATGAAAATCAAAAGTAAATCTAAATTAAGAAGACAAGAGCTCAAAATAAATAAAAAAAGAAAAGAAAAGAAATAGAAAACATATACAAAGAGAATGTAAAAATAATTGATTGTACATGATTCCTTTTCTGATCTACATTAATTTTATCCTCTAATAAGCAAATTAATGTGCTGTTTACAAATTAATATCTTGTTTCTCCATTTCATATTGATTTACAATCTGCCGCTCTGTCTCTACATATATAGATTTCTTTGAATTCATTAGCCAAAATTTCAGGGCAAGAAAAATAAATATAAAGAATTTTTGATACCATTATATAGCATAAGAAATGAAATGTACAGCCAAAAAATATATTCTGAGAAAATTAAAAAAAAAAGTTTTTTATTTATAATATTTTTAGAACAGATGATATACAATTAATAAACAAGTTTAGTGACACTTAAATAAAAAATGAGGTTTTGTTTTGAAAAATTTAGAATAGTTACTCAGGTTCTTCAGTTAACATTATCATTAATTTGCTGGCAAAACAATTTTATTGAGTTTGAATGGCATTATATGAACTTCAAACCATCTTTTGCTGTAAGAGAATATTTCTGCACGATAGAGTAATTTATGCTATCTGGGAAAGCATACAATTATCTTATGTATGAAAATGTGAATTGTAACAGAAGACAGGTGTTAAGTTGCACCACAAACTTTCTAAAGAGCAAACCTGGATCCCAAACTTTTTTCCTGTCTTCACCGATAGCTTTTCCAGAGAAATTTATTTTATGTCAAGATACCAGATGCTGGTCTTCAGCATTTTTTGTTATTTTTGCCTCACTTTGCATTCCTGATCCCAAATTGTTATATCCCCCTTTTTATATGTATTTCATTCACCCTTAAAGTCTGGCCAATAAATTCAAGAGCATCCTGCATATATACCATAATGAAAAGTTTACAAATCGTGATGCCAGAAGGATTGAATATTTCATATATATTTAGCACATTTCTGAATAGTTTGCATACATGGTGGAAGATAAAGAAAAAAACTTTTTAAAAATTCTTATTGAAGCAAGCAAGCAGAGTATATCAATCTTCACAACCTTTTGACGGATTGTTTGGTAAGTGCCATAATGGTCAAGTGTATTATTTAGTTATGCCTTTTTTTTCTTATAAACTTTACAGTATTATTCAAGATTATAAATGTTTCTGAATAAAATTTGAATATAATTTACTAAACAAGAGTTAATGGAATTCAATGTATAAACAATGCAAAGATAATAGCATCTAAGCCAAAAAAGAGGGGAAAATATTGATTAAAATTTTTATTCAACTATACTTTCAAATATATTAGTGAAGCTAGTTCAGAATTACAATAAAATTTATTATAACAGTTCATAATTTATGGTACATCTCTTTACAAATGAAACAGAAAAAATAGTTCAATTAATCTATTCCAATTGTACAGAATATACAGTAGAAAAAACAATGCAAAATCAAACATAGTTTATTCAAATTAGTCAAAATTACCTTTAATCTTCTATACTCTCATATTTCAGAAGGGTTTTTAAAATATTGTTTGAATGGTATTTTTGAAAGAAATAGAAGATTCTACATTCCAAAAATTTCCAATGAAAATTGTGATAAATATCTAACACCTTATTGATTTTATTCTGAATTAAAAGAAACAGTCCTATCAATTTAAAAGTGTTATTTTAATAGTATCAAGTATCCAACCCCCAGAAATAAACTGCTTTTTAAAAACTTTTTGTAACTTTTTAAAGTAAAAGTTTTTTTAAATCTAGATATTTTTACATACTTTCTAAAAATATCTCCTTTGGCATTCAGTTCTCCTGATAGAAATTAGATTAACTTAAAACAAAACTAGACACATATATTAATAAAAATTTGTTTAGTTTATTAGCATGATTGTTTTGTTAAACTATCTCTTTTATTTCATTTCTTTCATAATCTTAGATTTGATAAGTACTTTACATATGCTTTGAAATGTAGTGAAGGATGAGATGACTATATTTGGATAGTTAAAATAATAAAATTATATTCTAAAGAAATCTATGTAGCATAAATGTTTTGTTATAGGCAACACCCATTAGTAAGCAATCTGCTCTTTATTTTTTTTATCAAGTAATTTTCTGGAGATAAGAATTTTAAAAGTTAGATTGATACTAGCTTATCCACATTAATTCTGCATTGTATTTTTAAAGTGTAAAAATAAATATATCTATGTACTTCAAAATAAGGTCTGCTCATGAAACCTGAAACACACACACGCACGCTCACATACACAAATCGACTTTTTCAGTCCAAACTTGATTACTTGCAAAAAAAGAGAAACATCTGAATACAAGAGATTTGTAAAAGAACAAAATATGAAAATAACAGTTGACATTTTTGCATTAGAACCTATTGAGAAAAATAATACTTTAAATTGTCTTTAAAACTAAAAATGAACATTATGTTGCAATTTTTAATTCTGTGCACTTTCCAATCTTTACACACTATTCACCCACTTAGGTCACAGTTCAAATTCTACATATTATATATGTTACAAATTGCAAGCCCATAAATATAAAATTTCTGCAAAGAATTGCTGATTATTTATTATTTTTCAATAGATTTCTATTTATCATAATTTTTTTTAATTCAGCCCAATAGCAGATTTATAGATTTTTTAAATATTAAAATAAATTCGAAAACAAATCTTGTATCGATCTTGTGTCAATTTAACAATGAATAAATGGAAGTGATACTTCTATTTTTCTAACTTTATTTTTACGCATTAAATCACAATAATTTAAGTTTTAATGGAATAAAAAAAAGAAACTATACATAAAAATAAATATTTTCAGTTAGAGCATATTCTGAAGTATAAAACAGATGCTTAAATGCACGCAGAATTCTATTGAGATATGATACTTACTTCATAATAGAGGATTCATATTTTAAGATAAGGAAACTATAGAGGCTAGTTTGACATTTTCCAATATTTTCAATAATCAAGTCTTGTGGACAAGTACTGGTATTTGATATCACTAAAAAAATCAGTAAGGGAGTTAGTACATTATTAGATTTGATAAATACTTTATTAATTACAGAAAAAAACCCTTAAGTCTAAGATAAAATTTTTTACATAAAAAAAACCTTTATAGAGAAAACTTATGTAAAAAGATAAGAAAAAATTATAAATGAATTGTCTTTGACAATTTTACATAGATTGACCACCTTCACTATTGATTTAGTTGCAATTTTGCTTTCAGCTCTAAAATTACATGAAATTATTGATTTATTTAGCATGGAATTAATTATTATTTTTGCTTTTTAGGTAGAGTCTTTGTCTAGATTTGGTTTGAAGTTAAAATGTTTTCTATTGGAAATGACTGGCATAACTTTTTAAATTCAGAATTATTGTTTTCTGTGGATGTATTAAAAAAGAATCAAAATAAAATTAGAAATGCTCTATATTTGCCAATTTATACTATAAAACAATTTTAGAATAAAACTTTTTGTCATCTTTCTTTTGAATTTAATGAGATTGAATATATTAATCAATAATTCAACTGGTATTTATCCATGAAAGCTTGCATTTATACAACTGAACTTTGTCATTGCTAAAATTTCTAGCTCACTCTGCATCATAAAATTTTCGTATAAAAAATAATTTGCAAGAAGGAATATTATTGTTTGTTTTGATTATGAATTAATAGAACATGTATAAATCTTGCTAAAGCATCAATAAAATCTTTGCTTCTGTAAATTTTCCCTTAGATGAAGCAAAAGACCCCCATATTGTCTTCAGAAACAGTATAAAGCATTGTATCATAATTTTTTTCAAACATTCTCAATGACAGTAAATAATTTTTTATAGTGTAAATAAATTATATTTTGTTATTGGATATTTGGTCCTTCTATTAACTATTTTATCATTTCATTTTTTCTCATATGCAAAGAAAAAATATAGCAACCACCAAAAACACATTTTTGAAATCATGCTTGTCTGCAAACATGATTACTTAAAAAATTTGTGAAGTATAGCCACAAAATATGATAATTAGTCTTAATAAGAAATTTGTGGATATCTACCAAATTTGGAAGGAATTCTATTCACTAAAAATCATCTGTTTTAGCACAAATGAATACAATGATTACAAAATGTAAAGAGCTAGATGGATAAAATTTGATATTCAGATCTAAAATACAGATTAACATCAAATTCTGAAAAAAATCTATCTGTCAAAGCCTTGACTGGCTATTGTTCTGCAATTTTACAAATATATAAGTAAAATATTTTTTTTAAAAATGCAGAGACTTAAATGAAATTTAGAGTGTAATCTTGTTTCTTAAACAGTATTTAATTTAATCTCACTCAGTAATAAAAAAGCATCCAAAATGCATGCTTGGTTTTCTTTACCCAGTTACTAAGACAAAATTCACATGTGCAAATTCTGAAAAAGGAAGGTAATCTGAAAATTCATGACAATGCTCAAGATCCAAAATTCTAAGAGGACAGTTGATAGAAGGTGGACAACACATTTATCAGAAAGCATAATTTTTTTAATGGAAAATGAAATTATTAATTCTATTTCTGAGGTTAAATTAAAAAGCAAAGCAACCTTTTTCCAATTTGTATGGACTATAAAACTTTTTTAAAAAGTAAAAAAGATACAAAATTTATTTAATATAAAAGAAATGCATCATATGACATCCCTGCAATAAAAATATAAGATGTACTTACCAGAAAATCTTCTGATAATGTTTAGAAAAGAGCTCAAGAGCAATCTATATTCTTTTCGACCTTTTGGATGGCATTTTAAATAATCTTGTGTGCTTATGCAATGTCGGAGAAGTTTCATTACTCTAAGAGAGGGGGAAAAAGAGAAGGAATTTTTTAGGTGTTACCTAATAATTTAATATTTTGTAAACCTTGTTTAAAAGTTTTTGAAAATGACTGAAGAATTACAGCATTTCAAGAATAATTTACATGCATTTAGGAATGAAGGAAAGGCAACATATTTTACACTTATGCAAGTTTCAATTCAATATTTGTCTTTAAATGCATCAAACAATTTGATTAATCAAAAATTAAATTAACTTGTAATGTGAACTCCTATGTTTCTGTTGTTAAAAAGAAATGAAAACTGAAAGTGAATATTCCCTTTAGATCATTGACAGGTGTTTTATGAAAATCTTAAGAACTATATGTTTATCTATTTGTAAAAAGGATAATTAAAAGGAGAGTTTACAAATAAGAGATGCAAAGAAGGTGGTAGGAAATGTGACCAAATCAACTGCAACATTTTATTCTATAGGTTGAAAAAACAAATAGCTTCAATTCAATCTTAAAAACAAAATTGTAGACAGAATTTAATTTAAAGAAAAACTATAAGTATAAAAACCATTATTTAAACTATCACATGAACCAATATTATTCATAAACCATATTTTATCATTATAGAATTTTTCACCTTAAAATTTTTGTTATTAATTTTTCTAAATACTCTTTCAAGGTGTCCCCCCTGCTCTCTTTATAATTAATTTAATTTTTGCATTTTTACATCAATTGTCATATCGCAGGTTACTATAGTATGCATTGAGAATGTATGTAATGCATTAATAAATTCCCAAAAGATATGAAATGATAATTCAAAATTTTTATTCTGAGAATCAAGTGAATTTATAGTGATATAAAGGATCTAAGCATCATTTTATGACACTATCAGTGATAAGAAAACGACTTTTTCATTAATTCAAGAAATAATTTTTTATGTATTCATTTATTTATTTATAATAAATTGTACTATGAACCTAACATACCCAAGGTGTTTTTTTTACATATCATCTCTACTCATTTATCTTTACAGTATCTATTTAGTTGCATATTTCAAGATGTTCTTAACTAAATTAACATACTGTAATTTATTTAGAGTTAACTTTGTGAAAAAAATGCTTTATTAATTACTATTCATGACTGAGTAATATTTAAGCTGATATTTGAGAGTATTAAATACTGTAATAAATAAGTAAATTCAATGGAAAAGGTAGAAACTTCACCAATTTTATACTTGACAAGTTATTAATTTATGTTTGTATTTGTACTTTTTATATATATATTTATCCACTTAACAATATAACCTTTTATAAATGGATCCCTTCCCCCACCTCAGTGCCCTTAACAAGTTACCCAGTCTGCCTAGATGAAAATCTACTATTGAATGTATTTTAATTTTTTAAAAAGCAATTCAAACTTTAATAGAAAGTAAGAAATACTTCCCTTAAACTTTTTACTCACTTTTCAATGGTCAACAAATCCGGATTTTTCAGCCCAATCTTTTTAGTTTCATCAGTCATACAAGATTTTGTAGCGTTCAACCATTTTCCGATATCATAGCCTCGACAACTTCTCTGGACAACGTATTTTACTGATGAACTATTTTCCGCTGCAGAAATTACATTAAAAATGATTTAAAATATAAAATTTCATAGAAGCATCTATAAGCATTACAATTTAAACTATAATATTTGATTTTATTAAAAAGCAATTTAAGAATTTTAAACTTGTCAACAATTTACTTGAATATGATATTGATTGAAATATAACTTATTCATTTACATCCAAATTAATTCCAAAATATTTTAGAAAACTAATTCTCATTACTTACATTTTAATAGAATTACAAACAATTTAATAGAATTGCATTTATTTACAATAAATGTACAGATTGTAATAATTGAATGAATTGATAGGTTCCTAACTGTAAGTATTTAAAGTCAGGAATTTATTTTAGCAATGAATACAAAAGATAAAGTAAACATATTTTATATTACCAGGGTATAACTTTACTTATCAAGAGCTTCAGTTACAGTATATGGTTGGTTTAATTTTATAAGATTAATAATTTTTTTTTCTTTTTTAGCTATGCAAAGATATTTTGAAAACGATCTCAAAAGGTAATGTTCTTCTATAAGTATATATCCTTGTGATAACTATTTTTGTTAGCTAAAATACAGACAGTCAAATTGCAAAATTTATTTCAAGGGCATGAACAACATTGTCTAAAAAACACCTGAAAAACCAATGGTTTTTAATAGAGCAGGGAAAAAAAACCCCTACACTATATCAATGCATTAAGTAAATAAATGTCAATGGCACTGGTGATAACAGTCAATAATAAATTGATATTACAATATGATATGCCATGGCATTTCAACAAATACTCATCCTATAATTAACCACTATTAATTGCCCATTGAAGTTTATTATATTGCAATGCTTTTTATAGGCAGAATTTATTGAAAACTGCTATTATCAAATAATTTTATCATCTTACTGGTTTAATATTACACACTAATGGATAAAAAGAATCTTGAAAGAAGAATTTTTATGTTATACTTTCTTTTAAAGAACTTTAAACTTGTTACCTCAAAATTTACTTAGAATTTTCTAAAAATTCTTATTGTCTTCTTTCTTGTTATAGAAAGAGGGAAGCAAAAAACTTCTTTAAAGTAGACATTATAAAGTTTAATTTAATTACTGCATATATATGTTTGATTAACTACTTAGTTATCATATCAAACATTATATGACCATCAAATTATCGTTTTTCATGAGTTAAAATTAAAAAAAATAATAATAAAAAATATGTTTATCAAAGGAAAAATCGTTCGATTTAAGCTTTTAATAATATTTTAACTAAAATAAAAATAGTAGCAGTTGTAAAATGTCTGAAAGGGAACCCACTGTTAACAGATTTAGATTATGATATTCACTGAACAATGCATTGCGAAGCTCCACATAACCCCATAACCAAAACAACATCATGTTCTTCATGTGATAACAACAATCGAAAAAAAAAAACATATAATCCCCAAATCTGAAGTATCCTATGAATTCTTAATTAAATCAGTAAGACTGCACATTTTTTAAACAGAGTATATAATTAAATTACTTAATGGAAAAGCAAAATAGTTACATAGTTAGCATATTTTATTTAGTAATGATGACTAATGTTATATATTTCTAAAATTGAATTGAAATTTTGTTCTCAGTTCAACAATCTTTTATAAATTAGAAATTAAGAATATTCATGCAAAAAAATATTTTTCAGACAAAAATTATAAAAACAGAATTTAACTGAGCAATTTAGTTGAAACAAAGCCTTCAAATATTCTTATACAATTCTTTAAGCATAAAGAAATAAGAGAAACTTACACAAATGTAATGGGATACACGTATCTGAAAAAAGAAAAGAAAAAGGAAAGAAAATTTTATAAAAGATAATGCTTTTTTTTCTACCAGAAAAACACTTGTGAAAACAATGTTATTGATACAAGTATATTATGAATTTTTCATATACTAACAAATAAACAATAACTACCTGAGGAACTAACTTATGTGATTTTTCAATATTATAATTAATGAAGAGTTATATTATTCTTAATTCAAATATTTATATAAAATGCTCCTTTTTGTCAAACAAAAAAAAAGTGAGTTTTAGTAAACACATTAGAATACGTTATTTCAGAGCACATATATTTTAAAGATTAAATTTCATTTTTTTCGTAAAAATTTAAATTTTGTCCATATTTTAATAATTTTGCAAATATATATTTTAAAAATTCATAATTGATGACAGGGAAGCCAACTTAAAAAGTAAGTACTGATTTGATATACAATATTTAAACAAACATAAGGATATATTTTTTTTTAAAAAATGTAAATTGAACTTTATTTTTAAAACAAAATCATAAATAAAATGAAACAATTTTTTTTCTTAATACAACTTAACATGACAAAAACGATTTTATAATACTATTTTTGAAAACTCACCTTCTGGTGTTACATTAGAATCCGTATCATAATCTATGTCTTCTGTAAAAACAAAATATAATAAAGAGTTAGTAATATATATTTACTTTCTTGTAAACAAAATCGCATAATTTTTATAATATATGAAAAAAATATATTGTGTTTCTTTTCTGATTTTGATGTAGAACTTGGATAATTCTTGTTGCTTATTCAAAAGTTGTTTTTAAAGCTACATAAAAAAAAAAGAGATTTAAGACTTTTGTCTGTAAAATTAGAGCATAGAAAGTCTAAAAATTTTATGTCAAATTCCTCTACCTTTATTTATTTTCCTTTATAGTAACAAATGTGGATACGAATGTACACACACACACAAATGCTTTTAATATTTTATAATGAGCGTGTGGCCAAATGAAGCAACTAAAATAATGGAAGTACTATAGTAAAATATACTTAGAATATTTTCAATAATTTATTGATATTAGAGAGTAATTCATTTGTGGGAATAAAATTAGTAAAATAAACTGAAAAGCTAATTTTTAAATTTTTAATTTTAAGAATTGCAAAAATAACTTTTATGTTCGGAAATCATTGAAGAAAAATGCTAACATTTTTGTTTCCCTTTTATAACCCCCCTAAAAACCCCCACCCAACCTACCAATTTTGTTAAATCTACATCTTCTAGTTGTCATTATAGAGTATTTTGAATGATTTTTGCATCATGCATGCTCACAATTTACAGATAATATGCCAATCTCTAAATAGTACCATGTTAATAAACAGAGGAATAAAAACCACTTTATAATATCTAGAAGAAAATTAAATTAGTATTGACATTCAATTCATAACAGATTACAATTTCTTTTATATTTATAATTTTTAATTTTCTTGGATTGGACACAATGTTGCTAACCCATTTATTTCATTTAAAATATCCATTATCATTTTAGAGAGGAATTGGTAGAGATTACAAGGTAGCATTTATTATTCAATAAATTTTTAAAAACAGTTAAATTTTGGAAAAATAAACAATATTCTTTAATTAATTATGCATTAATTCTGCATTAAAAAGTAAAATGAAAGATATATTTAATGAAAGATCACGTTAAATTATACTGAAATATTGAAAATTATTTAGATCATACAGTTACAAGCTCATACCTTGATATTCTGATTCACAAATATTCAATTCATCACCAAATACTTTAACACTGTTAATGCTACGATAAGAATAGGGTGAGTAGTCCTTATCTGCATCTGTGAGATACGCAGCATTGCAAACAGATTCAAGAACGGAGAGGAATCCTTCACATACATCAGTACTACAAGCATCAAGGGCTCTTCGGAAACAATTTGAAATTGACTGCATTGCACTAAGGAATAAAAAACATTGTTATAAAATTATGATATTTTAAATCAATAAAATGGAAGTTAGGAAACATTCAGCTTTCTATATTTTCAGAAGATATAACTATATTTACAAAACTTTTATAAAAAATATTTGATCGATAAATAGCGAAATATTTTCTTAAATAATTATGTTAGCATATATTTAATTATAATTGTATAATTATCAGCACTGGTTTTTACTTTAGGTCTTTAATTATTTCAAATATTTTCATTGCATTTTTCTTATCTTTGAAAGAGTTTAAAAAATGATCTTTTTTTTTCTTTTTCTTTTTGAAACCAGCAGAGATAATAATGTGCTTATGGCAGTAATTAAAAAAAATATTATTTCTTTCTAAAATTAAAAAAAGTAAATCTTTATCCAAAAGTATCAAAGAATTATCATTCAAAATAAAACTTCTTGAACTATTAAAATAATATACATAGATTACAATATTCCTGTTGTATCTGGGTGTTTACTTTCAAATGCCATTTTTTGAATTATATCAGATTTAAATTCTTTTGAAATATTTTTTAAAAATAATACACGATAAGCCTTAAAATATTAACAGTTGATTGACTGAAACAGTTTTTCATAGTGAGAATGCATAGTTAATTAGATAGACAATCAATAACACTTTTGGCATTATAATGCTAAATCTAGTTCCTTGACATTATTGTAGTGTTCAATTATTGTCTCTTATCATGTATTTAATAGAGATTACTTCTTATATTGTGATTTAGGAATATATGTACTTTACTCTTGCTTTAATGAAAAAAAAAATGCGATAGGATATTATCTTATTTAGATGTTTGATTACTCAATTAAAAAATTTCTTCAATTTTTTTTAGATGTGATCATATATGGTTTCAATGGAAAACGGTTTATTTAATATTTACATCTACTGAATAAATGATGATATTCCCAAAGATTTTATTTTGTATTTTCTTTTTATTTGTGAATACAATAAGCCTCACACTGGTAAATACATCAACACGAGATGAAAGATTTAATAAAATAAAATCAGCTTATTTTCTAAGGCTAATTTGAAATGTTTTCGTGAAAAAGACATACTAAAGACTTTAAATTAACAGTTATAGTTCATTTGATATAATATTTGAAATCCTCCTTACAGAAGTATTTGCATAAACTTTTTCTGCATTCACAAAGATTCTTCATTTTGTTAACAGGTAATTTTCAGGTTCCCTTCTACTTTTCCTTAAGAAAAGCTCTCAATGCACATTTTGATCTTTATAAATTTTTCCAACAACATTTCAACATAGTATAAAAAAGCCTTAAAATTATATTACTGATGTCTGACTTTTTTTTGGCATTTCCTGGAATTCATGTCCTTTTTAAGAAGTTAATGTTATTTTTAGCTGCAACAAGAATCATAGTTACAGAATGCACAAAAGGCGAATATCAAAACTGTGCTTCCTTATGCCCTAATTTTTTTAAAAAAAAATCTTCAAAGAGTATTAACCTTAATTTAAAAAAATATGTTAAGCGCCAACAAAGATTTTAATTGCAGAATATTTATTTGAACGTGTAACTGTTTTAAAGTATTAGAATTAAAAAATTTTAAGAATTTACAGAATTAGAAATTATGTGAATAGCAACTCGATAAATTCTGTCTTATAGAATCCGCCTTTTATTCTTCAAATAACTTTTTTTTAAACATAAAAGTATCAAAATAAACATTATCAATTAAAATAATATATATGTTAGAAAAATAAAGACAACTTTCACAAAACATTTCATTGCTAATATATTAACAATAATATATTTAAAAACCTTATTAAAGATATGGTGTCTACTATTTAAATTGAAAATATTAATTTGATTTCAATTAGAGAAAGTAAAGTATTAACTAATTTTGAACATAATTCTTTCCTGGTTTGCTTAATGTTGCACAGTGAATTAAAAAAAATTAAATCTATAAACAAAACTCTTTTAAGGTATTAAATAAATCATAAAAATTATTTGCCATACTTCACTGCATTATTGCCACTTTTACATGGTATCTTGAATTTCAGGCAATATCAGATCCCATAATTAATTAGATGCATGAGCCCATTAAATATTCCATTTAAAATATTACATGCAAAATATCTGTCATAATTTAGAGCTTAAAAATAATGTGCTGGATGAGCCATAACTATGAAGAAATTCAATTTTAACTAAACACATGCAGTATTGATCCCCAAATAACAAGAATATTAGGGATTAATTTAGAATGGACCTATCTCTCAGCCTATTATGAAAAAATAAATAAATAAATAAAAATAACAGAGAGGAGTCAACATATTTATTTTTATGAAGAAATGAGCATAAAAATATAACTATATAATCCAGACTACACAATTTTACCAACACACACATAATACTGTTCATAAAACTACAAAATAAAAAAAATCGATTAAAAACACTTCTTATTTTCTTTGATTTTTTAAAAGAATTAACTAAGTATATTAAAAAAAATTCAAGTAACTATTTTCTCTACTTTAAAATATATTTGTTTCAGAATTTGAAAGAATATATATTCAATTTCTTTTAGAAAAATAACTTTTACAAGATATTGTTCAAAAACAAAATATCAATAATTTTTGTAATTCCTAAAAATTTACACAAAATAAAACTTAATTAAATAATCTTTATCATTCAACAGAATTTGAAGGAGAAATAAATGGGGCTATAAGTTTTATTTTAAATTATTATGAAATAATTTATTGATGTTTTAAAAAGCATATTTATCAAGGCACATTGCATTAAATCCTTCAATGATTTTTTAAAAAAGTTATAATAATAATAAAACAAAACTTGGATATAAATCTAAATTTTATATATAGTATTTATGATGATATTTCTACCACTAATTGAGTATGCATCAAAATTATTTTTGTTTCAGAAGTCAGAAATTTGTTTTATTTAATTCTCAGTTTTAGAAG
Organism: Argiope argentata; assembly: GCA_026289955.1. Classification (NCBI taxonomy): domain Eukaryota; kingdom Metazoa; phylum Arthropoda; class Arachnida; order Araneae; family Araneidae; genus Argiope; species Argiope argentata. The sequence continues at coordinate 1,633,236 of JAOUZG010013995.1, read as the reverse complement.
TTTGGTTGTAGTGATCAGAAGAGAATTACTGCTCTCAGCAAAGTATTTCTGCTTGAAGCTGAATGGCTGGATTCATAAATATGTCTTTGTTTACTTTAAAATAAATAATTTTAAAATTAAATCTATTTCTTTCCAAAAATGGCTTTATCCTTTACAAAGTTTATTTTATTGGAAACTTTGATAACTATAAAAATATTGCTACAGAAAATTTGTCAGGTGGATATACAGCGAAAAGTCAAAAATAAGCTTAGCATCTATAACAAATAGAAATCATTATTAAACAACTATAACAACAAAAAATACTCATAGAAAATTATCCACAATTGACAATAACAAGAAAGAATTCACTTTCTTATGCCTCCACTTATATAATTTCTGTGACAATGTAAATAGCATCTAAAAAGATACTATATCTTGGCTCCTTATAGAGATATTGACAAAATTACTCTACTTTCTGAAACCTTTATTTTTGTTGCTAAATGCTTATCCTGTTCGACACTAAGGCTGGGCTTCACTGACCTAGCATCCATTAAAATATCCATAAAACTCTTCTCTACAATGAAATTAACTATCCAGGAAAGCAATTTTACAATACAATAAAATGTTACAATTAAGATAGTGAGAAAATTCAAACTCTTCTTCATTCTTAAATCCCCTCCTAAAAAAATTGTAAATCCAAAGAAAAAACCTAATGAAGCATGCCCAAGGATGTTTTGAAATAAATCTTCACAGGCAAATCTAGTTACTTTAAATAAAATTAGTTATGATATATATGACATAGATAAAAATTATTTAAATTCTTACTCTTTATTCATTCCAGTTCTTGTATCTTGCAATGCAGAGGTTATGACCAAAAGATTCTGACAACATGGTTTTAAATTATTTAAAGTAAATTGTCCAAAGCAATAATCCGTTTCTTCAGAGTAACTTCCTCTTCCTATAAAACATAAATAAAATAAAATAAAAAGGAATTTATGGAATTAACTTTTTAAAAATATTAAAAATCCACAGAAAATTAACAATTAGAAAAGTAAAATACATAATTACCTCCTTTGAACACTTCAATAATATATGATAGCATTTCTTTGAAAACAGCCCAATTAGACATTATACAATTAGGATGACACTTGATCAGACATTTTATAACTATAACAATTCTCCTGAAAGTAAACAAGACAGATTGCTTTTAAATGTCAAAATTCTCCAAAACAAGCATTAAAAAAAGGTGTAATCAAATCCTATTCAATTTTAACACCCAAAATATCTTAAATTTCTTATTAAAACACGTTTTATCAACCAACGAATATCTTATAGAATTCTTTAAACTGCCAATAAAAAAAGAAATATTTTGATAGATATTGAAAAGAAAGAAATTAAAAGTTTTAGCCAGAATTTAGTTTGAAAAATTAATTTCATCATTACTATTTTAATTATCTTATGCCATATTTGAGACAAGGAATAATTATTACTTCAACTAACAAAATCAATGAAACTTCTATGAAACAACAATAAATCTAAATAAACAAAATTTTAAACAACTCCTAAATAAACAAAATAGTAATATATTCACCACATTCTTTAAATAACTGGAAATATGACACTATTTTAATCTGTTTGTGGACCAATATATGAGATTCATACATAAACATCTATTACTGAATGGACAAATGCTTGTATAACCTCACTGTAAACAGATGGTTAAAAAAAAGTGCCTCCGAGTTATACCACATTATTAAACAGGCAAAGTTAGCAAATGCCAGAAATTCATAACTTTAGGGAACCTTGAGCCCTTAAGAATTTTTTTGTACCATTTTGAAAGAAATTTAGTTTTATGCTTTTATTTAATTACAAAAACTTGTAATTAAATAAAAATTGCCAATGAAAATTCGCTGTGTAATTAAATAAAACTTTGATCAGTAGATTTAATCAAAATAAAATCAATTATTAAATTGCATTTGGATAAATTAAGTTGGAAGACAGAAACGCAAAGTTTGCCAGGAATAACCACACTGACTGATGTGGAAGTCATATGCAGATGAAAAATCCAACACTGAGGATGATTACAGACAGAGGAGAAATTCAATGAAAATAAAATTTGAGCAACTCTAAGGCTGGAATGGAAATTTCAGGAACGATAGATTAACATATGATCAAAATATAAATGGACTTGCTTTCAATGATAACACCAATTATTCTTTTGCACAGTAATTTTGTAACTATATATTTAAAAAAAGTGTTGTATATATACATTTTAATTAAAGGAATAATCAAATCATCAGTAATTCATGATTAACTGCAAGTTTTATAAAAAAGAACCAACTATTTTGCTTAATTATATTTGTTTTATTTAGAAACAACGGTAGTGACACTACCAATTTTGCCAACGATTACTATGAACTTTTTTTATTTTAAACAGTTTTTCTATCAAACTTTGGATTAAAGAACAAATTTGTTTCCCAATGTTATATATTTATATAATAGCATTTAGCCAATGTATAATTTCTACATTGTGAGCCTCTAAATTTGACTGATCTTTGATATTATATGAAATAAAATAGGTAATGAGAGATTAACAGTCATACTTAGTTTTGATAATTTTGTGAAAAGAAAAAATAATCATGAAAATATAAATATATATAGAGACAGCAGATATTAAGAAATAATAAAAAGAGGGAACTTCACTTTCTTTTATTTTTACCTATGATAATTTCTCAGAAATTATAATATCATAATAATAATAAACAAAAACTTACTCTAAAAACTAATATATACAAATTGCGAATATTTCTCGAATAAAAACTGAGCAATGCAAAACACAAAAATGTATATTTATCTACTTTTAATAATATGCAAATGAAATAACTGTTGTACTTTCTTAGAGGCAGTTTTTGAAAGTTTCGTTGGCCTGATGAGTCTGCTATACAATTATCGACCTCCTGAATAAAATTTCTCACATCAACAGAATCACAATGTCTAAACCCTAAAAAAAATAAATATAAAAGGACTTAATTAAAATATTTTTGAAAATATAATCCAGAGCTTATGCAGTACAAGAAAAAAAAATAAGAGAGAGAGAGAGAGAGCATAAATCTATATCAAATAGAGAGTTAAAACAGAGAAATATTGGCATTTAATACATGCTTAGAACACATTAATATGTTTTAATTGCTAATATTGTACTATTTTCTGTTTTCAGTAGATATGTATTTTCACAATGTTTCTAGAATTAGGGCAAACTGAGCATTCTCATCATCTTTTAGATATTTTCTTTTTTTATCATCATTTTTCATATATATTTTCACCTTAATTTTTATGATTTTTACTTAGTTATTCCTTATTTAGTACTCTTTACGTTATACCCCTTTATTTGAGTTTACTTTTAGTTATATATTTTTCATGAATGCCTTTTTCATGTTTTTCCTTTGCCCTCTCTCTATCTCTCTTCATATATACACTGGTAGACAAAATTAAGATATGGAAGGCATTTTCCCAAATATCTCAAGAAATACTGGATAAAAATAAATGAAATTTGGTATGGATATAACTTATAGTATGGCAATAAAGTGTGCAAAGCAAAAATTAACGGTCCATTCATTGGCAAGAGTTATTGCCAACAATCCAACGTGGACTGAACTTCATGATGAAAGATGATGATATAAGCGAGGCTTGTATGGTATGTGGTCGCCTCTAGTATAGTATTTGGTCACCTCTGACAGATAAACAGCATGCACAACGTTTTTGCATGCTGTTAATAAGGGAGTTAAGGAGGGCTTGTGGAAGACCCTCCCACTCTCCCGACAAAGCAGTTTTTAACTCCAGAATGGTTCTGGGAGGAGGTTGGCGTATTGCAATATTCCTTCTAAGAGCATCTCAAGCATGTTCAATGGGATTAAGGTCAGGAGATTTGGCTGGAGAATCTATTTGATGAATATTTTTGCTTACTAGATACTCCTCAACAAGGACAGCCCCATGTGGTTGGGACATTGTCATCCAATTCAGGGCCAACAGCACTTCTGAAAAGTCACATATAAGGTTGTAGGATCTCCTGTTTCCCTGGGCATTCACAGAACCAGTGTCAAACGCATGAAGTGATGTGCGAGTATCTTGCATGAACCCTGGCCAAACCATTAGTTCTTCACTAGCATAATGATCCCTTTTCATTATGTTACTGGGATGGTATCAGGTCCCAGGTTCCCTCCATATGAGCATTCACCAAGAATCAGTTTCTAGACTGAATGTGGACTCATTTGTGAAGACAGCTTTAGCCCATTGGAGCTGTGCCCAGTGTTGGTGCTGTCTTCATCATTGTACACACTTCATTTGTGGGAAGGAGTGAGTGGGATGCCAATGGCAGGCTTTCTGGCATACAACCCTCTGTCACCAAGCCTTCTGGCAACTGTCATCCTTGAAACTAATGTTCCTGTGGCAGCAGCGAGGTCCCTAGACAGCTGCTACACTGTAGACGTCTTCCGGCACTTGGCTTTAAGTTACAAATATCAGTCTTCACTGGGTATTGCTGCTTTCAGACGACCTTGTCCTGGTATTCTGGATACTATCCCACCGTTTTTAAACTGATTCCATAAATTCGAAACATTGCTTGGAGTTACATCCAATTCCCTAGCAACCTCAGCTTGGGACTGCCCTGCCTCAAATCAACCCACAATTCTCCACCTCATACCTTTGTCTAAACAATGAGGTTCACTCATTTCACCAAAAAATCAACAAGATTATTCAAGAAACACAACACAAATCGCTTCTGTGTTTTAGAGTAAAATGAATTGAGCGGCTGGCTGCAAACTTTTATACCTCCTGATGGCTTAGCAACACGCAAAAAAATACAAAAACTCAACTCAATGACGTCAGTGCATTAGTGCCATTATATGGCACCCAACTATCAAAATTTTATGTGATATTTTCCAAGAAATGTATGAAAATGCCTTCCATCTCTAAATTTTGTCCACGAGTGTATAATGTTGATTAATAGTAATTTGTGTTTACTTTACATCAGTTATATACTGGACAAATTAACTAGAATAATGATAAATTTTCAGATTACAAAAAGGGCCATGATCTCCTGTACACAATAAATAATATGCTTTTGAATCTGAAGGATAACATGTATTGCTAAAAATATGTAATATTTTAAATAATATTTAATTTTACATATCAATGAATTATAAATGGAAAGATGAGAGATCATCTATCGAATTCATATGCAAATATACAATTTTGGCCAACACTTGACGAAATTTGACTCTTATGTTCTTTAAATTCGCAGTAAAATGACATAAAAAACACTTTGACAATTTTTAAAAATAATTCTGAAGAGAATTTTTATTTTTAGAAATTTTTGAAAACTCTGAAAAAAATAATGGAAAAATTAATAATTGTTGATTTCCTTCACTCACGAAGTTATAAAATATTCTTTCTTTCTTTCTCTGTTGTTCAAGCAAGGAAGTAGAGGATTCGTGACTAAAAAGCGGTCTAGGGCTATTGAGATGGTTATCAAATGTCAACATCTTTTTCCGAACTATACTTGTAATAACCAAATATTTTCAATCAATATAATATTAGATATATTGAATATATTAATTCTTAATGATATTTTTAGTTCCTTAAGAAAAATTATGTAACTTAAATACAAAGATATAAAAAGAATTCATGACAAACTTAATGCATCATAACTGCAGCCTCTTCCCCTCTCAGAACTAGGACACAATTTTATGCAAGTTCCAAAAGTAGAATAAATTAATTCTTCCAAAGTTTCAAGGTCCGATGGTCGACAATGCTCCATTTGTTGCATTAAACATGACGGGTCATAATACTTGTCTCTGAAAAACAATATATACTTAGTTAAACATGTGAACATGAAGATGTATCTCTAAAAGAATATTTCTCTTTATACTACCTTATAAAATAATTTTTTTGTTAGTATAAATAAAATTTATGTTTTATCTTATGTGACAAGATAAGTAGTGTAAAAGAATTTTCATTGTGAGTTTGGTTCGTTGATTGGTTTGTATCAATCATCAATGCAAGAACCATGTTTGTACCAATAATTTTTCTTAAATTTCATTGAAAAGAAAGAGATAATATCATGTAAAAACTCTTAATCTCATAACAATTTTCAATCATAATGTGGCAATTGAAAATCAAGGTACAAACCCATGAAGCTGGTATTTGTAGCTGAGTAACATAATCATTGGACCAAAAGTGCACTTTGGTCCTAGAAATGTTATCTGACTTATGTAAGTAAGTCATCACACATCAACTAAGAAGCATCAATCTACTCAGAAGAAAGCTACTATTATAAATTCAAAAACTCCTAATTATTTTGTCTTAAGAATCATTAAAATGAATATTTAGATCCATTTTCTCTTTGCCTTGAAACACACAACACTATGAAGGATATTTTATGTATGATACAAGAAATTAAACATAACTTTTTTTTCTTTGTTAGTGACTAAATTCACTATTAAACAATGACAGTCTGTCAGAAATTGAAACTAAGTTACAAAATAAAATAAAATGTTTAGTTAGAATTTAATTGCTGTTCAAGAACATCACCTAATAGAAATTGATAAGTATTCTCAGCTAAAATACAGTAATTAAATACTATATTTTCATGATAATATGAATTTATATTTTTATTTATTTCCATTGTTATGAATAATAAAATCTAGAATATATAATTTTCAGAAAATATTCACCTACTGCATCAATTCATGATTGATGAGTTCCAAGTTAAAAATTGTAATGTAAAAACAATGAAAAAATCTTACTTATTATTTTTAAAAGCTAACATTATTCCTCAGTTATAGTTGAGAAAATAGAAATTTACTTATCTAACAGTATCATTTACTCCTCATTTTAATTTTTAGTAGAAACAGTATGCCAAAATCAAGAACCGATCTTTGAAAATAAAATTTCTAGACAGCATTATTTATGAAATTAAACTGAAAAGAATCAATAGCACATAAGGAAAAAAGTTTTAAACGAATGATCAAAGGAGTTGAAAAGAGGCAATTACATAATTTTTAGAATGATAAAATAATTTTTAAGATCTAGCTTTAATAATAATACAACTCACATTTCTAGAGTCAGGTTCATTTTCCCATGAAGAAGTAAATCATGCAAAAGAGTATGGAACCCAGGAAAACAGGAATTCATTTTTTTCTCATTTATAAGAACCACACATTTTTTCAATTCATCAGATACATTTGCTAAAAATTACAGAAATAAGGATTCAGCACATTAGTTATAAAGGAAATGGTAAACATTTGAATGCAAAAGGAAATTCTTTTCTGTAGAAAATACATGTTACTCAATGTATGTTAACAATAACATCAAAAAGAAAAAACAGCAAAAAATAAGGTAATGCATCTTAAATGAATTAAAATTACTTTATTTAGAAAATTTAATAAAAGTTCCATTAAAGAGACAAAAAGAAAATGGAATACTTAAAAGCTGATAAAGTAATTTTGTGATAACAATGAATGAAATCATGTAATTTTGAATTTACTACAAACTTACCCACATATGTAATTTACATTAAATAATACAACAAATATGTTAAACTATTACAGAATTCTGAAAAAAAATTCAAGTTTAGAAAATATAAAATATGAGATAATGCATTGTTATCAAATTAAACAAATCACTGCCATTTTTATTATTATTAAAATTTGCTGTTTAAAAAAACTTTAGTTATTAGAAATAAATTTTAATCTTATTTTTCATTAAATACAGGTTAAAAGGTAAGAGACGAAGGTAAGAGAAGCTTCAATTTTAAACTGCTATATGTATCAAAATTCAATGGTTATTTAATAATTTTCAAGAATAAATAAATCACTTTTGTGATTTTTTTTCTATCGCTTACGATGGAAATGAAAATGTTCTTCAATTCTTCCAACAATAATGAATTCTTTTTCAAACATCAATTTCATCAGGCTAAATCTATCATCACGGCAACTTGTGTCACCTATTATTCGAATGCAAACAGCAGCAGCTGTCTGTAGTCTGCAAAATAAAATATTTCCTTAAGTAATAATAAAATTATTAAACCAAATATAAATATTTAATATAAATATTTAATGGTTTCATAAATATGGTCAAATTATCAATATCTAAAGGGGTTCATTGTACTAAAATTATTATACAATTTACAACACATAACAAATTATTATACAGCATTTGAAATATGCAACAAGTCTAATTTGTATTTGATCACAAACATTATAAGGGTAAAATAATTATAGTACATAAAGCATATTGTAAATTAATTCATTAAAAAAAAACTCAGACATTCAATTTATAAGAAGTTGAAGCAGTAAATTATGATCATCTTAAAAACTTCTATAAAGTAAAATCTTTTTGTAATAATTATGTTTAAAAATCACAAACTCACTGACGAATAGTATCTGGGTCCAATTGTGGTTCAATCGTACAGCCTCGTCGGCGCAATCGCTCAACTGTACAGTTTCTTACTAATGCTAACCAATATTGCAGCCATTCTGGTGTACAGACTTCTCTTGCTCCTTTAAAAAAAGAACATAATAAATTACATTATATCCTTATTTCATTTAAAATGAAAAAATTTCTCCAAATTATATATAAAATAAGTGCTACTCTATATAGAAATTTGGAAATAAGATTCTTTAGGATTTTATACAGAAAATTTTAGTTCAAACGTCTATTATCTTCTACAGTTATACTACAACTCCTTCGTAATTATTATAGCTGTTCTGGTTACCTATATAACTTTATGCAACTGTATTTTAAGAATCAAAATTAATTAATCAACCAATCAACTAATTAGACCTATATAAAATAACTTTAAAAGGTTTAAAAAATATAAAAAAATTATGTGTAGTGTTAACACATTAAAAGTTTATTCTTATTGATGGCATTAGAATGAATAAAAGCAGACATTGCAATATTATATCATAAAAAATTAATCATATTTTTAAATAAATAGCACTACTATTTTTCATCACTGAAATTAAAGTAAAAAAATCTTGATGATTTATTTCGCCACATATAAACATTTTTCTCCTCTTTTCGTTAAATCACCTTTAAGCCGGTAGACAACAAGTAAAGCCTTTAAATTTAAAATATATCAACTGAATGAATGATAAATGAATAAGATATAATAAAAGATTAAAAAATCTCATATTACATATGAATTAATTTATAATTTTTTGACGTTTTATTTACTTTGCATATGAATATTCATTCATTCTGTTTTAAAGATAAATTTTTAATTTTATGAAATTATTAGTAAAATAACTTTGGAAGTTTTATAAAGATATTTATAATAAAGAGAATATTTGTTCTTAGTAATATGGAGAATTATAAAAATATTATTGAATTAGAAGTGTAGAAATCTCTTTTTTAATTTACTTAAATAATTCTTTTTCGATTTTGTCTATGATTTTTTCGCAAACTGAATGGAAAAAAATGCATAAATAAATAATTTTCTTAAAAACTATTATAATTTTAATAGGGAAAAATGAAAGAATAAGATGCATGAAAAATACTTACGAGTAACTCTGTAACAGCTTGTGACAGTTCTCACTAAATAAATAATAATTATAATATTTTATTAGCTTGAAAATGTTACTGCTTTCAAAGATAATGAATAAAATAACAGCTAATGTCAAATACTTAATTTTAATAAAATGGTTTTTTAATATGAAATTTTATTCTACAGATTTATTGAATGGTAAACTGGATCCAAATAATAGCAATAATTTAGAAATGCATGAGCAATTATCATGCATTTCTAAGTCAGGAAAAAAAAGCCAGGAAAAGTTATTTAAAAGTCAGGAAAACTGCCTTAGGTCAACTGTTCAATTAAATAATTCATAATAATAACTAACATACATATCAGCAAACATGTGTTTACATGCATTAGAAAAAAATATTTTGGAAATAATAAAAATTAATTAATTAAAAAAATAATTTGATTTTTTAATGGTGAATATTTAGGTTTGGAGATTTCATTTTTCATTTTTCATTTTTCTCCTTTAATAAGTGAAAGTTTAGTATGATGATTTGATACTTATTATGGCCTTTCAATTTTCTTTAATTATTAGATGAAAATTTTAACCTATATTATTGGAGGAAAAACTATGAACAGAGATTAGTTTACAGAAAGAATTCTCATAATTCCAAATTTGAGGGGGAAAAATACATTCAAGCTGGATCAGAGTGACAACCACCCTTAAATCTACTAACTGATGGACCCTCTCCCTTTTCCTTGCATATAATTGTTTAGAATTGAATTATCTTCAATTCTAAACAAAAATTAAAAATTTTCTATAATATTTATTTTTAAATAACTTTCTTTTTAATTTATAGGAGTTTGTATTATACTGCATATCAACCCCTGGGGGCACCTCGCAACTGGGGATATGCTTCTGGTATGGTGATTGGATCTCGCCAACCTGGTGGGTACACTAATTGGAGGGGGTTATACCCCTCCCATCGATGACAGGACATACTTCCTACGGGGAGGTTTGTACTGTGGCCAGTGATGACTATTAGGACTCAACCACATGTTCCACTAATTGGTGTTGGGGCAGTCCAGTCATTCAATTCCTATGATTAATCTGTGTGCCTTCGTGGCAGGTTAGGGAGGTTACTGAATATGAGAATTTTTCTAAATTAATAGATAGCATTATAAATTTTATTTGTATAACATTTTCTACAAATTTGTTAACACTTAATTGGTTTACAAAAGAAGAATTTTGCATTTTAACAGAATGAGCATTAGATGCAATTAGTATAAAATAATTACATTGTAATAATTTTATAGTACAGACGTTTGCAATAACTTTTTAAAACCCTCCAAAATGGAGCATCTAAGCAAATAAATTGTACAATGTTTCTTTTGGGGCTAAAATTGCTTGAAATTGGGGATTAAAATATATTTCATATTCATATAAAGAAGAAAATTAAAAAGGTTTTCAGAAAATATCAAAATGTAGGAAACCAAAATGATAAAAATTGCTGAGATGGCTATTGTTTTAGTTAAATAATGATTTTAATATATTTTATTTTCTATTCCATTGAAAATAAAAATAAAATTTAAAATGTATTCCAGAAATATTTGCCATTTCAAGCGAGAAAATTAAGGTAATGGCTATGGATATTCCAATTTTTATAAATTAGTAGAATAATTCTTATAAGCTAGTAGAATAATTTTTCCATAACAATTTTTTAAAAAAGGTATAAGTTATTTATTTTAATAGACATAATTATATGAATCTTCAATATGTACGATACAAATACTTGTTAATATACTATACTAATAGGATAAGAAATTGGAACTGCCAATTTTGAAAAAAAAAGTTAATAATTTAGAATCAGTTTCATAATAATGCTCTTTTAGTTGATGAAATGATTTAATAACTGAATTACATGAATGGCCCTTTACTTACTTTTAGGAAGAGGGAAATGACACTCTTGTTCTCGTTCTAAAAATTAAAAAAAAAATTAATGAATACTTTTATGAGAACTCAAGGATGTATAAATAAAGAAGAAATATTTAGAGAGTAGTTATATTTTAAGATATTCTTCAAAGCATTTTTCGAGATAGAATTATAAAATATAAAAGTTAGCCTAATTTATAAAAATATATTTAACAAAAAATAAATTAATGTTTTATATTTATTCAGTCCTTTACTGGAATCAATTTTAAGTGATTATTGTGATGCAAAAGTTTTCATAGCATTGTATTGAGCTGGCATTTACAGTTTTAGTTAAATGAAATCTAAATAAAAAAAGTTTACCATTAAAATCATTTTGCTACATTTCAAACTTACATTTATCACAATTTATTTTTAGTTATCATTAGTTAATGCACCATTTGCGAATTCAAATTGAGAAATTTAAATAATCCTTATTATATAATAAAAATTGATGTGGATTCAATGCAATAAAAAGGCAAAAATATAATAATAATAATAGTAATATAATATCGATAAAGAAGAAAATAATAATAATAGCAGTTAAAGTTATGACAATGTTTTGCAATAAAAATATATATAAAAAAAGAACTTTCGTTTTAGTTTTCAGTGTATTTAAATTCTCCCATTTGCTTACTTTAACTTTGGAAAATATATAAAATAAAATATAAATTATAGTTTCAATTTTTTTACAAGGAATGGGAAACAATATGAAATTACCAAGTGAGAAATCTTTTTTTTCTTTTTAAGGATGTTAAACCCAAGTTAGGAGAAAACAAAATAACCCCCAACCAATCAATAATTTAAACAAAGGTAGAGAATAAAATACAAAGACAGATACTGCAATTAAAAAAAAATTTAAAGAACATATTTTTGCATACATTTCCATTCAGTTTTGATTTGATTAAATTTTTCTCATAAATATATGATGCTTATAAGAATTTCTTTAACAATTAATACCTGGTTGAGTAAATCTTTCAATTCTAGTATGAGGTACTGGTATTTCTGCAATAGCTTCAGCTAGAATTAATACATAAAATTATTAAAAACAGCAAATAACCGTTATCACATTAGACATTTTTTAAAAAAATATTTTTAAAAACATTAAATAGCTAGTTGTTGACTCTCTTAATATTTGTAAATCATGTCACAGCTATCTAATATAATAAATAAAATTC